>ML102863.1:55969-93201 GCA_003697995.1 Taxidea taxus jeffersonii
CTCCCACCCCCGTTGCATCTCCACTTCTTCATATCAGGGAGATCATGTGGTAGTTGTCTTTCTCCAGTTGACTTATTTCGCTAAGCATAATACGCTCTAGTTCCATCCATGTCGTTGCAAACCAGCTCTACAGGAAATATTGAAAGGGGTCCTCTAAGCAAAGAGAGACCCTAAAAGTATTACCAGAAAGGAACAGAGACATTATACAGTAACAATCACCATACAGGCAATACAATGGCACTAAACTCATATCTCTAAATTTTTGCTTTTTAATTATTTTAACAGATGGCAGCTTTATCCCATTTCATATATCTTTCATAAGCTCACAAACAGTGCTCATAACAGTGCTGTACTTCTTCACTTTTATTCCCTTATGCATTTAAGTCAAAATTTTTATGCTGAAATTTTAGCCTGAACTTCTTCACCATATAGTCACAAGTTTAGGTTAAGTTAGTAATAATGAAGTGTGGATTAGGGGCATGTGTAAGTTTCAACATATGCTTCAGAAATTCAAGGCATAGGAAGACATGCCACCCATTTCTTCTACTGCAAAATGAGATTCTTTGCCAGAGAATGATCTGCTTATATAAGGCAATTTTTCAAAAGTTATAAAAACTTGAAGGCAATAACATAAATTTCTCTAATAGTGACCGTGACATTTTATAATTGCAAACACGTATTTAAGTCATTACTGATAGTATATCTCTGAGGTACTTATAGGGTAACTTTTTTCAATGGCTGTATGCAACATATATACCATCCTAGATCTAAGAATCTTTAAGCAAGTGTCATCATTTGCTGTAGCACATTCCACAAACACAGAATTTATCCCAGTCAGTAGATAGTTTTTCTTCTCTTATCTAGCCTAATTTATTTGTAAAAATACTTGAAATTTTTTCCCACCCATAGATAGGGCTTCCCTTTAATCAAGGATAATAACTTCTATATGAGAGAAATAGAAGCCTCTATCTATTGAAATGAAACATAAAGGCTCATATTGTGAGATGCAGCCAATTAACTGCAATATTCATAAAACTTCTCGAAAAAATAAAATGAAAATTGGTTTCAAGTCTGAGAATACCATAATTACCATCTGAAAAAAATAAGCAAACTAGTTTACATAGAAACTAGTTTGATAATTCCACAGCCGATTAGTAATTAACAATGCAACCAAAGTTACCTGAAGTACTCAAAAGAACAGGGCTTGTTCTTACTATACTCTCTAAACAAAAACAAGTCGGGTGGGGTAGCTTGATTACATTAGTAGTCCCACATAGTTACCTCCCTAACCCCTGGTCTTTGCCCTTAACTGTGTTCTTCTCTCCCACACTGACTCTGCCATCTGACTTATTTTCGGCAATGGGATACTAGCCAATGTGCTGCAAGCAAACACTTGAAAAAGACATGTATGTTTCTGCTTGTCCTCTTACATGACTGGGCTGACTCATTCTTGGACATTTTCCACCATCAAGTGAACATGGCAAGGCTTATCTGATGAAAAGCATGCGAGAGACTTATGGACTAAAGCCAAGCTGTCCACGCTAAAGCCAAGTCGAGACAGTTCTCTGCTAACCTGCCAGATGACCACAGATGCACGATCTAGCCCAGCTCGTATCAACCCAGCCTATATTGACATAACTACCCAGTAAGCCCATAGACTCGTGAGAAATAATAAATGTGTGCTTGTTCTGGGGTGGTTTGTTACACAATATTATTATATCAAGAGATCATTGATATCCATTATTATATTCTGGAATTCTGAACACTTATTAAACTACTTCTTTTTTTAACCTGAATATGTTGACTTGCTGAGCATAATTTTCTCCATTTGTCTCTTTTTCCCACAATAAGCTGAAATCAAATGTTTCATTACAGATTTAAATATCTGTTGTTTTTGTTATTACTTACATTCAGGTATGACATGTCAGTTAACTAAAATTACTGCCAACTTCCAGGTCAATTCTTTGTAGTTGTCCCTTTTATCAAAGGTAGTCTTAGGACCTGAAGGGATACTTCTAAGTTAGATGTGGCTTAATCTGAAAAGTAAAATATCCTGTAAACTTTGGGGAAACAAACAAATAAACAAAAAAGAAATAAAATCTATTCTAGGATATCAAATAAGAGTTTGCTTAGAGTATATGTAATTCCTTGCTGCTACATTTTCTCTTTTTGAGTTTTCAATAAAAGTCAGCTTGATTACAACTTGAATCAATCTATTTATTTCTTATTGCTACAAATCAAAGGTCATTTTAAAGGGACTCTCCACTTCTTGCCAAGATTTCTATACCTTTCCCAAGGACAGTATTATATCAACATTAGTATAATATGCTCATCATGTCTTTGCATTCAAAGATTGGAAATCTTCAATATATTTTTCTAATATAGAAAAGAAACCTGGGGCATTTGAGAGGTGAAGTTATTTGCTATTTGTTCAACCTCTCAGGATCTTGTTTCTCCTTTTACCACAGGTCAAATGATGTTACACAGAGAAATGTTTGGGTATAAACAAATAACTATTCTTTCCTCCATATTCCTGTGAAAGTAGAGAATACCATGAATCAGAAAACAGAAATGATTTGTTTTTATCTTACAGTTATCAGCCCAAATAAAGACATGCATGGAAATTTAATGTAAGAAAGTGGTAAGTTCTAAAGTTTTAAAATAAGGGTAGGATACCTTGTTTCCAGTGGGTTTATAACATGCTGTAAGAGTATAGGATATAAACAAAGAGAGGTGAGATTGCCAAATAAGCACTTCTTATTTCCTTGCTATTGGTAATGACAATCACTACTATATGCCTGCTCACTCTAAGATAGACTCTCTGCTAAGTGCTCTCCAGATATTTTATTTCATGTTTCAACAACCACATGCTTCAACAACAAAATATACAACTAATTGGTAGATCCAATAACCATTTCTCTCTCCCTTCTCCCAGACTAGCTTCCACTGTAGTGGTGAAAAAGGAAATATTCATTTTTCCAGCATTACTTGTACTAAGATGACAAAGTTCTGGCTAATAACATATAAGCAGAAGTTGGTTTAAGGGATTTCTAGGCTTTTCTTTTCCTGACTGAAACAGATTCCTTATTAATGATTCATTCTCCTTTCTTCCTGCTTTGAATGTTGATTTGATGCCCAGAGCTATGGCAGCTATATTGTCACTATATGGAAAAAAACAAGATTACAGAGATACCATCCCTTATATTACTAAATCACTAACCCAATTCCAGAAGTCATCTACCTCCATATTTCTTGTCATAAAAAAGAAAATAAATCCCTATATATTACAGTCCCTGTTAGTCTAGTGTTTCACTATTTCATCTTATAAATAGTCCTGATAGAAATTTCAAATCCTATGTCTTTTTTTTCCAGTTTGTAGATTATTTTCTTTCAGTAATTTCATATAATTAAAGTCTAAAATAAATCCATATATTCAATTAAAATTGTATAATATCTAAATTTGAAATATCTCAGGGAGATTTTAATTTTTGCTTTCATGTTCAACAAATTGAAATTAGTCTGTATTAAGGTATCCAAGTAACTTCAAGCATTAAAACAATCTATTAACTTTGAACACCCATTCATTCTAAATATACACAAAATATGCAAAGAAGTATTCATATCTACCTAGAAACTAATAGATGTTGTGATGGCATAATTGAAAAAATAGCTTTAAGTAAATATCTTCTACTATTAAAATTATAGATTAAAAATGTAAACACTTAAATAAATGAAAAATCTGTGTAAAATATCCAATCCAGAAGGCACACTTGATATTTATTCACCTACTTTTCACACATATAACAAGAGTCCTCATGCCTGGGAAGGTGCTTAATATTTCCATTTGTTATTAAATCCCAACTTCTTAAGCAAACCAAGGAGTACCTCCTATCTTCCTGTACAAACTGTTGAAGTAAATGTTGTATTGATAATCTTTCCACCAAACCCTTCCAATACCAGTCTTATTCTAGGTTTCTGGTGCATGGGAGGTACTGTTTGTAAACTGAGATCACTTGATTGCTGATTTTAGTATAATGAGCACCAAGAGAAGCAGAATTAGTAGATGTAATTACAAAAAGATTTACTTTTTATTTGGCTATAGAGAGCTTTAAAGAACAAAGACCACGACTGACATTAAAGTATAAAATGGGAGACTTGCAGAGAACACATTCACCCTCTTGTCTCTGAGGGTGCTACAATCCTCAGACTGCTCCTAATTTAGAGAACTGTGGAATTACTAAAATGATTTGCTTTGGATTTTGAATTGTGAAGACAATGGAAGTAAAACTGTACTCTCAGATTTTGGGATCATAGAAAGAGTTCAGGCTTGAAAGCCAGGTGAACATTTACTAGCTTACCCACCTGGGGGGGGTTACTTAACATCTTTGAGTTGTAGGATCTCATCTGTAACTCACAAGGAAGTTGCAAAGTAAATATATCATTTCTCTTAAGTGCTTGGTACAGACAATGGCATATGTTAAATGTTCAATGAATGACTGCTATTTTTACTAAATTGATTATCATTTTGATATATTATCTTATTTTGTAAGTGTCTTTAGACAAAACTAGAAGATATATCACAATATATTCAGATAGCTTCATACTTACTCAAAATAAGCAAATTTAATCTTAATTTAATCTTAAAATTAAATCTTCTTTCAAAGACTGTAACTTTAAGTATGAGACAAGGAAATCGTGGTGAGAACAGCCATTGATCTTGACAAGGTCCCTGACTAGGCTGAGGAAACCTTGGATAAACTCCAAGTTCAATAAAGGCTGAGAGAAAATAAAATAAAACCACAGTAAATTATGTTTGCTCCATCTGCCTGATATGTGAAGAAAGTGCCAACATGGTGTCCTATTAGCCTTCATTTTATTTGTTTAGTAAATGTAAGATTTGTCAAGAAGTCCGTGGTACATCTGACAGCCTAGGTCACAAAATGTTAGCTATAAATGAAAAACAAGGTCTTACACCCTCTTTATAGTCATCCTTCCACTTAACAAGTATTTGAGCTTAACAAGTATTTGAGCTCCTTTTGTTTGTTAGGCACTGAGGATACAAAGGTTAATAAGATAGAGCTCCTGCCTTCATGAAGGAAGAGTAAGAAAGTTAGAGTAAGAAAGCTTTAAAAACTGAATTCTAAGGCAACCATGAAGAGCACAAAGAGGGGCTGAAAATGACTTGTTTGTAGAGATCGTGGAAAATAAATGTTCGATAGCTCAAGTTACTTATCAAAGTTATATCATGAGGGGTCTCCCCCTCTGCTGCCTCCCTGATAAAGCTTCCCTATGTGAGTGCCAAGGCTGGGAGACTGGAATGAGGCAGAAAAGATTACCCAGGCTTGGACTGAACTAAGATTACAAGATCACCCTTATTAAACAAAGAACTATGGGTCTTCTGCCCCATCGAACTTGATTCAGAAATTCCAGATATCCACTCTATGAAGCAGTCCAAGTGGATGGCCTTTGAGCCTAGCTCCTATCCCCATGAGGTGGCCTTACCTCCAGAAGGAATGGTAGTAAAGGTGACCTGATAACAAATCAGGAATGCTCTCCAGTTGCCACATCTGACTATGTGCACTTTGTCTATGGCCATTGTTCTTTTCTTCCATGCAACACTGGAACAAACAGAGATGGAAGAGTAAAAGTAAAGTAGACATGCAAATAAGTAATTATAATACAATGAAGTGTGGAAGTGCATTTAGGGAGCAATTAATTCATCTCAGTCCTGGGATCAGATGCTCACAGAAAACTCAGAAGACTTGTCACGTGCTGGTACTTAAAAGAAGATACAGAGATTTCACGAGCTGGTGTGTGGAAAGGGGAGTAGGAAGAGAGCAGGGATAGGAAAGTGATTGATGTGCTCTGGAAAAGATAAGTAATGTGACATACCAGGAGGGCAAGTGCTCTGTATATGTGAAAGGTATGGGTGGGGGTGGTATAGTGGTAGGTAGGTAAGAGTAAAGCAATAAGACAAAAAAAGAAAGTTAAAAAGGTAAAGAAAAGCTGTGGGCAGGACATCTTGGGCAAGGCATTTGAGAATATGTTAAGAAATGTATACTAAATATCAAGTGAATGTATAATAAGCTTTCACAACTATCATACTCTTTTTGTTAAAATTCATATTAATGTAACAGCTTTTCACATTTATAAAATCTGAATTTAGGGGTGCCTGGGTGGCTCAGTGGGTTAAGCCTCTGCCTTCTGCTCAGGTCATGGTCCCAGGGTCCTGGGATCGAGCCCCGCATCGGGCTCTCTGCTCAGCGGGGAGCCTGCTTCCTCCTCTCTCTCTGCCTGCCTCTCTGCTACTTGTGATCTCTGTCTGCAGGGACACCTGGGTAGCTCAGTTGGTTAAATGGCTGCCTTTGGCTCAGGTCATGATCCCAGTGTCCTGGGATCGAGTCCCAGATCGGGCTCCTTGCTTGGCAGAGAGCCTGCTTCTCCCTCTGCCTCTGCCTGTCACTCTGTCTGCCTGTGCTCACTCTGTCTCTCTCTCTCTAGCAAATAAATAAATAAAATCTTAAAAAAAAAAAAAAAAGATCTAGTTTCTATAAAACCTGAATTTAGAAAATTACTCTTTATGCTTTTGCTACTTTTTTAAAGTTAAGATAAGCTTTTCAGTACTCTTAATCGATCGATCAGTCGATCCAGATTGGGTATGGCCTTTGGTGCCTGAGTAAAGAGTCAGACAAACCCATGCAGCTCAAATTTGCTCCATAAAGTAAGACAGGTTTTTAATTTCCTATAGATTACACAAAGAGACACTTTTACATAAAAACTCCTATTTATGTCTTTTCTTGAAAACTTAAATGTAGCAACAATCATGGAGGTGAGGTTCAATGGCCTTTGGCATGTGACATCCAGTTGGCCACAGACTCTGCTCAGCCCACTTCACTTACTTTGTTTCCTACCAGACCTTGGAAGGCAGAAGAGTATTTTACTCCTGCACTCATTGATGGAAAAATGGCAAAAGTGTTTTTATAGGAGACTGATAAGATTGCATTAGTTATATGTTCAACACTGTGAGCAAAGAAAGAAAGGAGACCAAACAAATTCTACTAATGCCAGACAGCATTTTAATAGTTTAAAAGTCTCTCACTATTACCTATGCAATTTTCAGAAGTATGTCCTGGACCTCTGAAATTCAGCTTTCTTACTTCCAACCTCTCCTTTTTCTCTTCATTTGTAAAAAAGGTTTTTAAATCATAGAGCCTATCCTTAGAAAGCCATATAAGATAAGCTATTCTATTGTGCTGAATGCCTTTAAATTCATATCAAAGTAAACAACTTAATATCACTCATCTATGACATGTTAATGTATATTAAATACATAGCTTTGCTCCAGCTGATTAAACTTTATCCTAAATTTGCAGTGTTTGCAGAACCCTTTAGCATGTGTGCTGCTGCAGTATGTGGCCTTACTACTTGATGGTGATTTGGTTTCAACCCTCAGGTCAGAGAAAAGTTAAGTTTAATAATATCAACATACTTCACTGCAGTGCACTGAATTAAAAACAAATTAATATTTTATCCTCACATAACTCTTACCATAATCCAGAGTCTTACTGAAAGAGATTTAACAGAACAAGGAGTTTGGTTGGTTTAATTCAGCTGTGATTTTATTAAGTTTGCTAATCAAAGCTGTTTTGAGATTCTCCAAGATACATATCTAAGATGCATAAAAATGTCAGGCTTTCAAAGAATTGAGGTTGCAAAATCCTCTAAAGAAAAATATTGGCCAATGGAAAATATGAATAGATACATCTCATGTCATCACAACACACAAACACAAGATGAAAAAACATAACTGATGATGAGTTAGATCTCTAATACCTACTGAGTATCTTCTATATGTCAGGTATTGTTTTGGGCCTTTTATATACTGTACATTTAAACCTTACAATAAACCTATGAGAAGTTACCAATTTACAGAAAGCTTAAGTAACACATGGGAGATGACACAATGGCAAATGGCACTCACTTTTGAACCCAAGACTTGTCTGATTCCAAAGCTATGCTTTGGAGAAAAAGTAAAGTCTTAAAAATTATCTGGAGTTTTACCAATCATTGCCCAATCCTGCTAAAGGTCTGCTGCCAGTCTCGGCTATATTGTAGTATCTGAACCTAAGTGTACATATGGAGGAGGAGAGATTCATGAGTGTCTCATATCTGTTCTTCTGTTAAGGGGTGCTCCTGCACAGTTACACACACACACACACACACACACACACACACACACACACACTCCAGCTAACAACAGTCCCATGTGTATAGGAGGTTTTAAGAAAATGGGCTTATGGATGGATGTTTAGACTATCTTAAAAGAGCTCAAACGTTGAGCATCTGGACAAAGAGTGCCACTATGATCATCATGGATGAATGTATAAGATCCTATTATAACAAATACCAATAAACACACCCACAAGCTGTCTGTCTCTGCCAACACCATGAACTGAATTGTCTGAACTGTACACCAGAGGCTGTTGAAAATCTTCTCAAAAGAAATCCCTACACCACAGACATTCTTTCAACTTGTTTAATTTCTAAGTAGGTTTGAGAAAAAGCAGGCCAAATCAATGTGCCAAAGGAGAAATAACTCTATCCAGACATTCTTGTATGCAAAGGAGCCGTGAGACTCAAGGGTAAGAATAATGATGCTGCCAAGCAAGACAGATGTAATGACAGCACGAAACTACATGAAAACTGACCAAAAAGCAGAGTGAGGGCTAAGTTGCAGAGGCCAATAAACCACAGGTGGCTTGCTGGGACCGAACTCGAAATGTTAAGATCGGGTCACATCAAAAAAAAAACAAAAAAGGCTTTGCAGGAACAGATCTCTTTCTGAAGGCTTCATTTCATTTATGGACTCACACAGGTATACGCCTACTTTCAAATCTTGCTATCTGCCTAGCATGAAAGAGCAGAAAGGCAATAATACTCCAAACAAATCAAAACAAACAGGTAATAACAGCTATCAGAATTTTAAGTGGAATCATTATTCTACTTGATATCAACAACTCTGCTATAAACGGGCACATTTCCAGAATCTTGACACTTATTTTATATCCAAATTTCACAATTTTTCCCAGTTACAATAGTATTTTCAGGGAGCTCTTTTCTTCTTGCCTGTGTATTGTCTTAGATTTTAAACTCCTAGAGGCAATGATATATTTCAAAATAAATTCTGTATAACTGGCTGCACTTTCTTTTGTATAAGAGTTCATTGCTTTTATAAAAGAGTATTTACTTCAATAGAGTTTTCCATTATATCATTTTATTTGACTCTCTCTGTCTGGTGGGGGTGAGCAAGATGGTGTGATTACCCCAGTTATAGAGACAAAACTTTAAAATATTAAATAGTTTCTCAAGAACACACAACTATTCAACAGGAGGGTTGAGGCCAGGAGGATTGAATATTATGAGCTAAAAATGAACCCAATTTTTGGACTTCTTTATTTTCAAAGAAGAAAAAACTACAGTGATTTTCACATAATTTCTTGGCTACTCAGCCTAAATCCTGGGTCAGACCCTGGGAACCCATGAGCAAAATCTTTAGGACACTTGTTGCTTGGCCCAAATACTGTTTATAAAGGGCAATATAACAAAAAACAATCCACTGTAGCAAAAACCTTTTCCTCATTGATGCTGATAAGTAAAACTAGATAATAAAGATAGTCAGGAAACTTATGCAAACTGGATACTTATGTAACACTTGAATTTTCCTGATTAAGGACAATATACTGATTACCAGCATCTCTCCAGTTAGGTATCTCCAGTTACAGTCTGTTTTCTTAACGTGTCTTTCAGAATCTCTGCTTCTGCTTTCAAAGACAGAGAACTTCTCATGCTTATAGGGATCCCAATTTTGTAGGGTTTTAAAGCTCCCTTTGAATAAGTTAAAGTAGGGATATTTTAACATCAGGAGGTTTTCCTTGAAATGTTTAGCTAGAACAAATCACTCTGAGACGTATATGGACATGTAGCCCTCATGTGCCACAAACCCACACGTTGCCAGGTGGAACTAAACTGACTTAATCTGGAGCCCATAGCTATATTAACAGATGTTTTCCTTTGTACCATTTAGTTTCTGCATATTTTTCTGCTCTTCTTAGCAGATATTTTCAGTATTTAGTGAGCATAAACATCACCTGAGGTGCTTTTTTAAAATGTAGGCTCTTGGGCTTTTAGTGATTTGGATTCTTTGTGTCTAATGTTGAGTTTGTGAGTCTGCATTTTAACAAACCCCCCTCCATCCTATGAGGCCAGTGCAATATTTACAACACACTGGTATGTGGGATAAAATTTCAATCCCTTATCACAGCATATACAGACTTCCTAAACTGGCCCTTGTCTACTTCTATAATCTGTACTTCTTACAACCCAGAGGGAATGCTACCGCTCTAGTTGAACTTGTAAATTTCCATGGTATTTCAAATATTTGTGCCATATTTCATATTACTTCCTGGAATACATTCCCTCTAACCAATATTTATCATTTTTTTTCCCATCATGCTTCATGTCTCCTGAGAATCATAGCACCCTGGAAAGGGGTTGGGTATGTGCTTTTATCCAAACATATTCTAATAAAATCTGCTAGCCATAGTACCTGTTCTCTTAGCGTAAGTGCAATAGGAATGAGCATATGAGACTGACTAGATATTTTTCCTAAGATTTTTCAAGTGGGAAATGTTAAAAAGAAAAAGCCTCTTCCTAGTGAAAAAGATGAGGAATGTAAAGGTCAGGAGCTATGTGAAGACTTGGTTCTTGAAAACGGAGGAAGACACTCAAACAGAATAAAGCTAATACCCAGAAAGTAGCAGAGATAGATAATAAATGTGAATTAGTCAACATATAATTTTGATACAGATGAAAATTTCTATATATTTTTAAGCTAAATATCCTGAAACAGTTATTACTTAGCAATAGCCTGCATGGGTATGTTTTATGTAGGAAAAATGTATTTAATTCTAAAATATATTTAGGACTGTAGCATTGTCTATAGTTTATTTCAAAATGTCAATAGTATCTTAATACGGTAACACATATTAATAGCTATGATAAATAGTGTCATATAAATGGTGCTCAATTGATAGAACATTATAATGTTTTCTGGGATCATAGATCCCTTTGAGAAACTGATGAAAATTATTGTTACTCTTGTGGCAAAAAAATGCACATTTACACAAATTTTGACAATTTCTGGAGAAGCATAGATGCCCCTGAAGCCCAATCATGGACCTCTTTAGAAATTCCAGGGCTCAGTGAAGCTTGCTATGTTCTGTTTTCCACATCTGCTTTACCAGCCTACCTGTGTACATAAAAATGGATAAAGTAAATTGGCATTTGTGAGAAAAGAAACATATTTAGTATTCTGGTTGGCAATGGTACACAATAAAATGGATGAGATATTTCCAAGTGGCAATTAAGAATCAAAGAAAACCTTAACATAACCAATTTTAAAAAGCATCTCTCTTGGTTTTGTTTGGCTGGTTTAGTTTTTGCTTTATTTTTTTTATTGTTGGTAAAGTTGCTTTTTTTCTCATGATATCTTAATGTATTTATTTCATCTAATGTGAAATGCAAATGCTTTTCATATTATTTTTCTTCAGATTTCTTTGTGATCTGATACACAATACAGGTGCTTACCCTCCACATTCCAGGTACTTTTTCTTCATATCTGTTGACTATGAAGATAGGACAATACTTTCAAATGTAATTCATGATTAAATAGAGATTCTACATAATGAAGAGATATTCTGAACTGTCTTCACCATCAGCATCTCAAGAGACAATATTGGGACTATTTCAGGAGTCTGACATTTAATAATACATTTTTTACTGTTTTCTAATGACTACATGCCTGTTAATTTTCTTTATCTTATTTATAGAAAATTATTTAGTGGTAGGTTCCAGATCTCCTCTTTCCCATGTTATATTCACAGAGTATTTTGGTCAATATTATGAGCTGCATGTAACAAAAAAAAAAAAACCTCAAACTGCCACAAAGGAAAAATGGATGGGGGAGGATGTCATTGTCTTCACAAACTGAAGAGCTCAATGTTAATTCTTTCTTCTGATATAGATGAATACAGGGGGTCAAACAATGATGCCAGGCTCTATCCTTCCACAATTTGCACAGCTTTCCTCTGTATTGGCTTTATCATTTGATGGGTTCTTTCCTTGCAGTTGCTCTCAGCAACTCCAGGCTTACACTGCCCTCAACTTCTCTTTCCCAATGATAACTGGCACATTCCTAGAATGAAGTACCCTGTACCTAACTTGAGTAATATAACCATCTCTGAAACGGTCTGGACACAGGGATCAACTTTGTACAAATTATACAAGTTAAGAAGTCAGAAGAGGTACTTGACCAAAGGAAACTCAAAGTATGATCATCAAAAGCATGTCAATAATCAGAAGTAAATGGGTGCAGGATAGGAGAAAACACCATATATCCACTACACAGAATGTATTAGTTTTAAGCACATGTCAAACACTCAGCATCCTCTGTCATTCAAGACTGAAGATAACAAATCTTTTTTTTTTTTTTTTTTGCCAAAGTTAGATAGTGCCCATTTGACTGCAAAGCACAAACACCACCCAAAATACTTCAAGGAAAAACTGGTTTTATTTCTTTCCTAACCAATATCACTGTAAGAATTACAGGAGGGTCTCCAGAAAAAACAAAAAGTTATCAGGCAGCTAGGTATTGGGGGTGGGGGGAGGTGTTGGGGTGAGGGCTACAGGGTAGCAGAGAGTATGTCCCTTATATTCTATGTCTTTCTGCCTTTGTGTGTCTCTCACTCTAAACCAGCTTCTCACTTAAGTAATTTATCCCATGGTTTACAAATGGCCTCCCTCATCTAGATCATCCAAAAACAGAGAACTCAACACCAGAATTCACAGGGACTATCTACGGTCATACTGTCCTGAACACACCCGATCTTATCTGATCTCAGAAGCTAAGCAGCATTGGGCCTGGTTAGTACTTGGATGGGGAATAGACAGGGACTTCCAGCTCAGCTGCCCACAAAAGTCTTATTTCTCTAACCCACACCTGATGGACGGGGGGAGGTCAGGGATCCACTCCTGGCTCCCTCAATGAGTTATCTGAAAAAGGAATAGGAATGGAGGGGTTAAGGATAAAAGTCACATATCTCAAATGACATCTCATGTTGGAGCTAGAGGCAGGGCAGATCTATGGAGGCAAAGAGGATATTACTGACAGATATCTTTAAGGCAATTTGATACAAAATTTAATTCTGCATTTTATCTCAACTACAAGAGTGACAAAAGGAAATAAATAAGACTCTAATAATGGAAATTCTATTCTATTTGTCTGGAAAAAAAATTTCCACTTAAAGAAAACTGTAAAGAATTAGATGATCTGTGTATAAAATATGAATTTCATCCATCCATTTGAAAGAAAGCTTACTAAAAATGCTTTTCCTTATGTATTGGGTAGGTAATAGGTAAGTAGTAGTTACTATATATATATGTATATGTGTGTGTGTGTATATATATATACATACACACTATTATATATGTATGAGGTAAATAAGTAGAATTTGAAGTTTTAAGAGGTAATAAAAGTTACAAACTTTTAACTCCCACCAAATATAAGAATTTCTGACATTAAAATATATTTATATTTCTGTATCTTTAAATTCATGTTAGTGTTAATACCAAACTAGTAGAGAATTTCTAAATAATGCTATGTCAAAAACAGCAATACAATATATATTATAATCTCAGCTCCTAAAGAGTCACTAACAGCAAAAGTAGAGGGTTTTTTATTGTCCTAGCTATATTTTCCTTTTGCTCTGAATCTGCTGATATTTTTTAAAAATGGAAATGAGCACATTTTTCCATTACATTTGAGTAAATTGAATCAACCACAAAGAAATGTATGATTTTGGTGTATACTTCTTTTCAATATTCCATTTAAAATTAACCAATTAACCAGGAAAAGTCAAATGCCTTTTAACAATAGTACCTACCAAAATAGGAAAAGCAAAACTGATTTAATTCATTATGAAGCAACATTTAGGCCATCTAGCAGGAGAAAATCTACCAAATGTTTTCTGTTTGTTTTTATGACTAGGTACATACATGTTTATATTCCTATATGGGGTGGGTAACTAACAGTAGACTACGAGAAAATAATACATCAATTAAATCTTAAACCTTTCCTTAACTTTGTTAGTTTAGGGTCATTAGTTATGGTCATCATAAACCTGTTGCTGTGAAATCTCTAGTACATGAAAAAAAAATCCTAAAAATTGTCTAGAAAATGCATCATCTCCAATTCCCTGAGACTTCTGGGATTATCTTTTTGGAATTTCATCTCCCAGGTCCCCTACTAACATTCATCATCCTGAGGAAACAATTCTGCAAACTAGTTATGGTAAGGAGTTTGAAATTAAACAGAGTAGAGGTTGAGTTCCCCATTCTCCACTTACTGGTTATGAGATCTGGGACAAATTGCTTCCCTTCTCTAACCCGGTTTCCTCAGCCACAAAATGAGTGCTGACCCCACAGTTGTGTGGATTAACTGAGATAAGTGTATAAAGCACTGAGGATGGGACCAACACTAAATGGTCAATGGTGGCCACTGTTGGGAAAGAATTCATTATTTTAAAAAAAAAAAAAAAGCAACCACAGGCCCATTCTTACTTCTGAACTTATACTGTTTTTATACTATATATGGTAATTATTTTTCTATATCTGTCCTACCCACCCTCCCTAGATGGTGGACCCCTTGAAGATAGCGATTTTATCTTATGTTTTCATATTTAATCCAGATCTAGGTACACAGTAGGTCTCAAGCAACTGCTTGTAAATGGAGCCTAACATAAAGTCTCCCTCAACCTCACTGTGCCTTCTTGAAGGCAGAGCTATGTAGCTCTTTATTCTGCTTTATGCAGTTGAATGCATAAAATATATTGCCCTCTGAAACCTGCGGTCAGATGCTGGAATAAAAGAGGCAGATGTTTATGGTAAAACAGGCTATGCAGCGCTTTTAAACTAGGTAAAGCTCAAACTCTCCAGGCAAACTCTCCAAACTCTCCATTACTGAGTTAATGTCTAACAAAACCTGACTGCTATTCCATTTTCAGGACTGACAGTGTTCTTAGCAGTCAGTACAGAAGAAAGAGGCTGCAACAGTCTCTGAAATACTGCATCAGAAATTTTGCTTCTGGGTTTCAACCCTTGCTGCATCAATTTACATTCTGTAGGTTATCTTCAAAGCCAGAAGGGTGAAGGACAGAAAGGTTTGAAATAAAAAATTTCTAGGCGTTAGTATATCTAAAAATCCTTCTATTTTAAAATTGGCTTCCCCTTGATAATAGAACTCTGATTATGGTAAGAAACAGCCTTAATTCTTTTCCCCTTGAAAATGTACTTTTTCAGTATGGGAGAATGCACTGAACTACTTTTAAATTTAAGTTGGATATTGACTGCAAAGACTTTCAGGTCCAGAAAGGGTTAGCATTTATTTTCCTTTAGAATCCTGACTGAATTCTAGGGTCGATAATCAGCAAACTAAACCGAATCCTAGTTAGGAGCTGTGAGCACCTCCCCCTTGTTTCAGAAGATGCCTCAGGGTCTTACCTGTCCTAGAAAAATTCAGCAAACACTGAAGATAGATGCTAAATTACAGAGTGGGGAAAGGTTGACCTAACACCACCTGGAGAGCAAAGAATTTCTTCTTTATTTATTCTGACCTAGGGACAGAAAATAGGGTAATAAGATGAGCTTGCTACACTGTGGAAGAGAAGGAATTTCCTGGTAAAGGATAAAGAGGAGAGGAGAAGGTCATCAGTGGTCACTTTGGGTAAGGGTTTCAATCAGCCATTGCAAAACATTCCAAGTTACAAATTCTCCTCCTCTTGACAAAGCAAATGCCACCGTTTAAAATACACTCCAGCATTCTTAGACTGACGATGTTAGGTATACGTTGGGTTCAGTCCTGGGTCCTCTTTCCTTTCCCTTCTATAGTCCCTTGCACTTAGCCATCTTTTGCAGGCTCATGTCATGAATTAATTTGTGCACCCAGAAGACTCAAACATTTTTCTCTTCTGAGCTCCATCTCCCTGCTTACCATTTCAGTGTGGGCTTCTCAGCCACCTAATTGTATCACCTCCAATGCAGAACCCTTGATCATCCCACAAAGTCTGCTTCACTCCCATTTTCCTTGCCTTGGTAAATGATGCTATTTATTTGCTTCTATTTTCCCTGACAACACCCAAATCAAAGCAATTGTTCTATTTTATCTGGATAACTCTGTCACCCAAATGGTCTTCCACAGCCACCTTTGTCCGCTGGCATTCATTCAGAGTGATTGCTTTTTTCTTTCAAGGAATAGGACTTGATGGTGTCACATTCTACGTAAAGGTTTTACATGATTTACCTTTGCTCTCAGAATCTAATCTCAAATTCTTAATGTAGACTAATGGCCCAACATAATCTGATCCCTTTCAGTTATGACTTTTCTGACTTTTCCTCTCCCTCCTTACATTCCAGACACACCAATACCTTAAACATGCAAAGTCTTGTATGAGTGCAGAGACTTTGCAAACACTCCTTTTCCGTGCTAACCCTCAAACACCTTCCCAGGGTAATTCCTACTCACTGCTCAAGACTGAACTTTATGCTACTCTCTCGGCAGCCTTCTCTATGTCCTGGACAAGGTGAAGTGTGTCTCTTAGTTTCCCTCTCCTTTTTCTATGCTGTAAATATAAGACTCTCTATACATTTTTTTGTTTATTATCAATCTCTCTCTAGTCTGTGAGCTCCAACAGAAGCAGGGACAGTATCTGTACTGTTGTGTATTGAATGTTCAGCAACTGGCATAATGCCTGGCGTGCAGTTCGGGGAATAGTAAATACAGTATTTTTGGAGAACTTGCTAATGAAGGAAGCAAGTATATTAAAAGAGTGACTAAAGACTGCAACTCTATGAATCAGGTCCTCCAGAGAAAAAAAAACCAATAGGAGAGAGAGAGAGGAAGATTGAGATTTATTGTAAGGAATTGGTTCCTAGGACTATGGAGACTGGCAAATATTATGACATGCAGGGTGAAGTGGCAAGCTGGAGGTCCGGGAGGGCTGATGGTTTAGTTCCAGTCCAAGTCCAAAGCTCTAAGAAAAAGGAGCACCAATGTCCTTGTTTGAAGGCCATCAGGGAAAAAGAATTATCTCTTACTCAGGAGAGGGAGTTTTTGTTTTATTCGGGTCTTCTGCTGAGTAGATGAGTCCCACCAACACCATGGAGGGGCAATCTGCTTTACTCTGTCTACAGATTTAAATGTTAATCTCATCCCAGAACACCTCACAGACACACTCAGGATAATGTCTGATGAAATACTTGTGTATACTCTGGCCCAATCTGGTTGGCACAAAAAATTAATCATTGCTTTGGCTAAATGGTCCAAATGAGTTTGCCTTCTTATTGGACATTAAATGGCCTTCTGTCTCCAAACTATTCATGGCAAAGCCAAAATCCTAACACACAAAAGGTTTCAGCAAAGTCAAGTTGTCTGACATGTTGCCAGACAACTCTGTCATGATTTTCTTTTCCTAACTGCTGGGCTGCATTTTATTTCAAAAACATAAAAGTCAAGAAAAGAGTAGTATAACGAGTCATGTTAAATGGTCCATGGGCTCCCTCTATATCCCCACCACCACCACATAAAAATTCCCTAAAATCCTAGCACAAGTCTATGTGTTTTTATCAGACTTTTCTGAAGTTCTGGACACAATTAAGGTAAAGTAAAGTAAGTTATAGTGAAGAAAACAAATTTATACCTGGATCCTAAATACAATTTTTCCCATAGTCTGAGGGAAAATATTATAAAATGAAAGTTAACTATTTACAGGTGGCTAAGTCTGATCTACAGTCTCTAGCTTTATTTCTCTGTAAGTCTGTCCTCTTCTCAATCCTCAAAAATGAGTCTCTTCAAAATACAAACCCCGGGACACCTATGTGGCTCACTCAGTTCCACATCTGCCTTCAGCTCAGGTCAAGATCCCAGGGTCCTGGGATCGAGTCTCCCATCAGACTCCTTCTTCAGCAGGGAACCGGCTTCTCATTGTGCCTGCCATTCCCCCTGCTGTGTGCTCTTTCTCTCTCTCTCTCTCTGACAAATAAATAAATAAAAATCTTTAAATTTAAAAAAAAATGCAAATCCCCATTTTCATTTGGAAGAAATCCTCAAACTTGTCATAAGTCCATTGCCTTCCCCTATTCGAGGTTTGCAGTGAAACACAATTAAGCACTCCAATATGTATTTCAGAAGTTCATTCTAGAAAAAGGTTTTGGAGGGCTCCAGCAAAACATTGCACGTGAAAGAGAGTTTTCACACTCCAAATCTAGTTGAATTTCATAACTTTTAATATATTGGGGTTTTTTTCATCAGTCAGTTCCCCAAATGCTATGGGCTGAATGTTTGTGTCCCTTCAAAATTCACATTGAAATATCCTAACCCCCAGTGTGATAGTATTAGAACATTCAGCCTTTGGGAGGTAATTAGGCTGTGAGGGTGGGGCCTTCCGAATAATGTTAGTGTCCTTATAAAAAGATACAATAGAGCTCGTTTTCTCTCTCCTCTCTACCATGTAAAGAGTCAACGTGCCATGCTGGAGACCTAATTTCAGACTTCCAGCCTCTAGAACCATAAGAAATAAATGTCTGCTGTTAATAAGCCACCCCGTCTATTTGTTATAGCAGCCCATACAATATTTATCATGTCCCTAGTACATGCCAGGCACTATGCATTTTGAAGCATCACCCCCAGTGGTAAGGCAAAGATATGCCCCTTCATGCTTTCAACTATCAGAGCACAATACATACACACATATACATACAAACACACTCTCATGGAAAAACAGCATTTTCCCAGATGCAAATTTATTTGCAAAAGCTTTTTCTGCCAATAGTGGAGACAGTATTTTACATTTTAATGCAGAGTAGTTTCTCTTGTTCACACCAAGTCAGGTTCTATCTTTGCCTCAGAAACTAGCAGAGAACAGTGCACACATGAGCAACATAAACATCCGTCTCACATCACCACCCCTAGATACAAAATGACTTAAAAATACATATTTAAAATGTTCTTTTGTTCTGTTGTTTTTCCTTTTACCATCATCCAAACTCTCCCTAATCCCACTTCCCCACAACTGGTTTCTACAGCAGAAGAAGAATAGAAAAAGGAAAAGAGGATGGGCATTTCTTCCAGTGGTACAAATATATACTATGTAGAGATATATATAAATAGATATATATAGATACATACAAAAATATATCTAGTCAAACTTGATGTATCTTAAAATAAAATATAACTTGGAAGAGGAAAGCTCTCTTCCAAATGCAACTTTGCAAGAGGGATTTTTAAAATAGGATCATACTGCAGTCACTGGGTTCTTGAAAGGTGACCTTCACCCCCAGCTACATTAGTCAGCAATTCAATTTTCTCAGTATCTTAGAGGTGATAATAACCGCAAATTGTCCTGACATATGCTAGCAGCTGCTTCTTTAAAGCAACAGTTATACAACTTCATTTCTCTCAATTTGAATTTTTAAAAAATGTTCTTCTGCAGCAGTTGTTTTACATTTTCAAACTCAAGTTTGGAATTGAAAGTTTGGAACTCATATGTGCAGGAGGATCCAACAGCCAGTCCTAACAAAACCTATTAAAGCCACTATTATTGATACATAATTTTACCTTTCCATAATCTCATTATTTTTTGGATAACTTGAAATGCTGTCCTATTTGATTATGTTTATGTCATTTGTCATTGCAGCTTCACCCTGCATCTGAAATAACACCATGTGTTTTAAAAAATGTTCACATCTCTCACTTCCCAAAAGCCTCACAACCACTGGGAATACGATATGTGGTATATAATGTTAATCACAGTTCATAGTAGGAGAAATGAAAACTCAAAGAAAGCAGAGTGTGAATATTTGCAATAACTCTGTCTTGACCCCCTGTTCTTCCATTACCCAAAATTACTCTTGTACCCTATCATCACAGATTCAACACTCAACTTTATATGATGGCCTCAGAAAATTCTACCTTTAATTCCTCCCATTTATCCTAGCTCTTGCTGAATGTCTCTCGACTATTTCTTGGTGTATATTTGACCATAATTCAAACCGAACTGAACATGTCCTACAATCTTTTTCTCTTTCACTAATTTCTGTTGCAATCACCTCAGTAGCCTACTGTACTTAAAAACTCCGATTTTTAGGGATTCACCCAACTCTTTCCACAAATAAAATTAGTGTGATGTCTTCCGGGTTCCCACCTCAGAAAATTTCAGGAGTTCCCCCATTTCCTACCACAATTGGCTGAAATTTCTCCCAGGTCCTTCACATCCTTTAACAACAGGTTGGAATCATTTTATTTACCTACGTCATTGCAGTTGCTCCCCACCCCATTTCTGGTTCGAATCCATTTGCACACTTTACTACCTTGTGAAGATATCAGAATCATTCTTGAATGTCTGCTTTTATGCATTTCCTTTAACCCAAAATACTTTCCAGCAATGACTCATTCATCACCATTCCTTCCTCATATGCCTACAAAAATTAATGCTTGTTCCAAAAATTCGGTTATTCAAAATTTTGGTATGGTATATTGTTTCCTGAAATTTTTCTCATCCTTGAGCTCCTTCAAGACAATATGAAAACAGATAATGGTAACTTCTAGGGGTGCCTGGGTGACTCAGTGGGTTAAAGCCTCTGCCTCCGGCTCAGGTCATGATCTCAGGGACCTGGGATCGAGCCCCGCAGTGGGCTCTCTGCTCAGCCGAGAGCCTGTTTCCTCCTCTCTCCCTCTCTGCCTGCCTCTCTGCCTACTTGTGATCTCTGTCTGTCAAATAAATAAATAAAATCTTTAAAAGAAAAAAATTAAAAATTTTTAAAAAATGGTAACTTCTATATGCTTTCCAAAGTACTCTAGCCTAGAGATTAGACATATTGAGGCAATGTAGGTGGTGAAGGTAGCTTTGGGCTAGGAACCTGAAAGCTTAATCTATTAGTTAGTAGTATGATTTTGGTCTAACCTCCTGAATTGCAAAGTCCTATCTATAAACATGGGAATATTAAAATAAGGGGGGAAATCCCTCAAAACTCACTCATTTCCTGTCTTCATGATTCACCTACTGAATCATTTCCATAAGCATATAAATAAATAGTGCTACCACCATCACTCAAACCCCACATTACCTTCCATCTATCACTCCATTTTTCTCATCCCCTTCACAGTGAGGCTGCTCAAAAAATTTTTTTTCCAAAATAAGAGAGAGAAATCAAGAAACAGACTCTTAATTATAAAGAACAAACTGATGATTACCGGAGGGGAGGTGGCTGGGGTGATGGGTTAAATTGGTGATGGGGATTAAGAAGCGTATTTGTCATGATGAGCACCAGGTGATATATGGAAGGGTTGAATCACTACATTGTACACCTAAAACTAATAATACACTGTATGTTAACTAACTGGAATTAAAATAAAAACTTAAATTTTAAAAAATTCCATTCTTTCTGAATCTATTTATTTCCATGTTTTTTCTCAGCCCATTCTAATCAGACATTTTTCTTTCTTGCACACTAATAACTATGTTTATCAAGGTAATAAATTATCTCCATTTTACCAAATCCAGTGATAACTCTCAGTTCTCGTTTGACCAGACCTATCAGCAGCATTTAACATAGCTGATCACTCTACCTTTCTGGAAATACATGCTTACCTGGCTTCTATGAAACCACACTATCCTGAGATTTTCTCCTACCTCACTGGCTGCTCCTTCTCAGTCTTCCTATTGGTTTCTTCTTCTGATTTTTAAAAGTCACATTGCTCCAGGGCTCAGTCCTCACTAGTCACACATTCAACATTAAATATTATCTATACAGATATGCTCAAATATATACCCCTCTGTAACCCTTCATTTGCACTTCAGATTCATATACTCCTTATTAAATATCACCACTGAGATGTCTAATAGGCATCTCACTTTTAACATGTCCAAAATAAAACCCTTTAAAAAAATCTGCCCTCTTTAAAATCTCCAAATTCCCTCCTCCCTTATGCTTCCCCATCTTACAAATGACAATACCTCTCACCCCGTCATTCAGGTCAAAAGCCTTGGGAGACATTCTTGACTTCTCTCTTTGCTTCAAACCATACACCTAACATATTAGAAAGTCCCACTGATTAAGTTCTTGACACTTATCCTGAATCCATTCTCTTCTTCCCCACTGTCATCATCACAGCCATAGTAGAAGTGAGGATGCTACTGGCCTAAAATTGTCATTGTGTAACATTCTAAAAGGTACTCACTTTGGACAGGCATATAACTGGATGAAAAACTGGAGCATCTGTGAGATTTAGAAAACTACACCCCTTCTGTGAGAATATGGCTTGAGAGAAGATGGCCTTGCAAAGATTATAAAAGGGCTTTCCCTCCCGTAGGGGAAAACAACTCTGTGCCAAGACACAAAGCTCAAGGGGCAGAGCTCTAGCTATATTTCAGCTCTGATTTAATTCTCAACCCACACAACCATACCTTCCAGCCAAACTACCACTGATGATCACCTAGAGCACTAAAATCACCTCCTATTCACCTCTCTACTTCAACTCGTGTCCCAGTATATTTGGTTCTCTAAAAATTTCTAAAGTGGGGACGCCTGGGTGGCTCAGTTGGTTTAAGCGGCTGCCTTCGGCTCAGGTCATGATCCCAGCGTCCTGGGATCGAGTCCCACATCGGGCTCCTGGCTCAGCAGGGAGCCTGCTTCTCTCTCTGCCTCTGCCTGCCACTCTGTCTGCCAGTGCTCACTCTCTCTGACAAATAAATAAATAAAATCTTTTAAAATAAATAAATAAATAAATAAATAATATAAAAATAAAAATTTCCAAAGTGGCATTTCTAACTTATAAAGTTGACAAGGACTCTCTCCTTCATAAAACTTGAGTCAGGCTCCTCTGAGCACTCTTCTCTACTAGGCTCCAAACGTGGGCTTTATCCTTGGCCTGCTGAGTCCAAATAACAAGAATCCTAATGGATCTCACCCTCAATATGTAACCAAACTCCTTATCTTTGACATTTTGGCATCTGATTACACTTTATATTTTATCCCTCTCACCAGCCTTCAGCAAGAATGCTGTCAAATCTGTCTAGCCAGAAGTCCCTTAACCCCTGATGTTTCCTCCCAGTAATTCTCCATCCACTGACCCCATCCTGTTCCTTAGATATAAATTCCTGGTTGTCCTTTTCGTATTGGGAGTTGGACCCAATCTGTATCCCTTTCTGTAAAACCTCTGTTAAAATTTACTGCAAAAACAAAAAACTTAATGCAGAAGTCCCTCTTGAATGAAGTCTTCCTTATCATCTGTAAAAATCACCATAAAGGCATTTTTTAAACAAAGCAGATGTTGGCACAACCTGACTTAGAGATCTCCAACAACTTTCCATCAGACTCAAAATGCAGTTCAAACTCTTTACATAGTTAACAGACCTTGTCTGATGTCACACTTCCTCCTCATCTACTTCATCTTTCTACACTATCTGCCATAGGGTTCACTCATGCCAAGTCACATGACTTTCTTGCTACTTCTCTAGCACATCAAATTTATTCTGCCTCAGGACTTCATAGTTCTTGCTCCTTTTATGTATAATCACCTTGTCCAAGATATTTGCGTACATTACTCCTTCAATTTATTCTAGTCATCTGTAAAAAAAAAAAAAATCCCCCCACAGTATCCAATATTTAAAATAGTGAATGTACCCACACACACATTTTACTCCCTATCCCCTTACCCTGCTCTATTTTTAAAATTTATCACAACATGATATATTTTATATTCATTCCTTTGTTTTTTTCTTATTTTCTTTCCCCCTAAGTTGTATAGTTGCTAAAGGGGGATCATATCTATCTTATTTATCACTATTTCCTCCAGTGTCTCAGATAAAGACTGTTACTAGTATATACTCAATACTTAATGAATAAATGAATGATACTACCATGTTGATACACCATTTTAATTACTGGTTACTGAGTTTTACCTTAAGTGAATTAAAAAGGGCACATGATGTGATGAGCACTGGATATTATACCCAACTAATGAACATTATATCAAAAACTAATGATGTACTATAACTTGGCTAATTGAATTTAAATAAACAAATCAATAAAAAATAAAATAAATTGAATGTCTTTGTTACTTAAATGGCTGTATTTCAAATGGAAAAAAAAATGCAAGTAACCAATTCACAGTAGCATTTGCCAAACCTGACAAATGTATATGTTGAAAACAAAATAGTATTATGGTATTTCAGCTAGCTATTATTCTATCAAAGACTGAGTTTGGGCCTCCTTCTGTTAAAACAAAAAAAAAGGAGATTGCAAGGTATCGGAGAGATCATAAAGACATACCAAACACCAAACTCAGACTTCATCCTCCTGAGTAAATCAAAGTAATCAAGAAGAAACTAACTTTTTTGTTTATGAGATTCAAGGTTATTGAAACCCATGCCATTAGACTACTTAAAATCATCAAATAAATCATCAGTAGTTGACCTGTGGCATGTTGGGATGCCCTGCACTAAATGGTTAAGCCCCTCACATATATAACTCTATGAGGACTAAGCATGTTGCTCAGGCTCACACATGTGTCCAGGGTAGACTAATATTTGAAACCATGTTTTATCCCCCTATCCCAGGGCTCTATCCACTAACCATCTCCCCTATTTGACACCAATTCTTATACTTCCCATTTTTCTACATACCTGTAATCTGGTTTTGGCCTTCCCTAAAGTGATCTGATATTCCAAATCTCTGGACATGAATTGCACTCAAAATTTACCCATGGGTTAAATCAAGGAGAATAAAAAATTTTATAATCCTTAATATAATTACACTATGGGGCTCCTTTGTAAAGAGCTTGTATCATTTGCATATGTGAAATGAAGTTGATATGCAGTCAAAATGACAGAAACAGATGCTTCTGCCATCACCTAATATGAAACATATTTTTCCATGCTGGTGAACAGAAGGCTATCAACTGCAGAGGCTATAGGTGAAAAGGGTCTTACATTTTAGAATCCATTGAATATAAAATGTCTGAAGATTGTGCCCAAAACACATTTTGTTTTATTCATTTGAATGCTAAACTTTCCTGCATTGGGTTAGGTTACAAAACCCATTGCTTAATGATTTATATCTTCACTTTGCTCCTAAGATAAATATCCAGATTGAAAACCTGAACTTCCAATCACTTTAGGCCTGGTAAACAGTGGTTTATTACAATTGGTTGTCACAGTAATAAGCATAGTATTATAAAACTGAGATAAAAAGATACAGCCACATAAAATTTAGATAACTTAAAATACCCAACCAAGAATACTTAAGATAAAGTTCTAAAACTATCATTGTGTAACAATGAATTAAATGTCCATACTTAACAGGTTCTCCAGCTTTACTTTATTCATTTACTCAACAGTCATTTGTTGTTAGGAAGCAATATTATATGGTCAATAGGGCAAGAAACTTGTTACATAAACACCTGGGTTCATAATTTATCTCTCCCACTTACTAGTTTCATGGACTTGGGTTAGAAAGCTGATTCTTCTGATGCTGTTTTCTTTTCTATGTAAAAAAATGGTAATGCCCTTCAAGGCTCTTGTAGAATTAAATTAAAAATTAAATTAAGGGGCACCAAGTGGCTCAGTGGGTTAAAGCCTCTGCCTTCAGGTCAGGTCATGATCTCAGGGTCCTGGGACTGAGCCCCACATCGGGCTCTCTGCTCGGCGGTGAGCCTGCTTCCTGCTTCCTCATCTCTCCCTCTCTGCCTACCTCTCCGCCTACTTGTGATCTCTGTCAAGTAAATAAATAAAATCTTTTTAAAAAAAAACTAAATTAAATCAAATAACACGTGATCCATTCTCAGTGTTTGACAGCTAGAAGGTAACTAACAAATGTCAAACTATTCATAAACCCCTCTTCCTTGGAGGCAACCTCTTTTACTATGTGATACAATATGTATTATAAACCCAAAGATATGGGGCATAATTTTTGATTCAGGAGTTCTCACTGTAACAAAAAAACAAACAAACAAATAAAAAAGTCAAATACTTTCTACCTTAGTGCCATACAATATGATTTCTCAGCCTGGAAACCTGGATACATTTCTACTATCCTCTGGTGTTTCATTCCTTTTTACCCTTCTGAACTTGCCTAAATGTCACCTCTGAAAAGAAGTCTATTCTGACTGGCTCCTAACACATATAGCTAGCCTTAATTCCCAATGATACATTTATTTCCTTCATGGTATTTATTACAGTTTATATAATTGTGGGGGACAGGGTGGGTGTGCATTTTCCTCTACTGCTAGACTATAAGAGGGATGACAATACATTTTTCTTCTTACTAATATCCCTAATTCCTTCTCTAATAACCTAGCACTTAGTAACATTCAAAAATACTTTTTTCAATAAATGAATGGAGATACAGTGTTGAACAATAAGAACATACCTCTTGGGGTGCCTGGGTGGCTCAGTGGGTTAAAGCCTCTGCCTTTGGCTCAGGTTGTGATCCTGGGGTCCTGGGATCGAGCCCCACATCAGGCTCTCTCCTCGCTAGGGAGCCTGTTTCCCCATCTCTCTCTCTTTCGGCCTCTCTGCCTACTTGTGATTTCTGCCTGTCAAATAAATTTAAAAAAAATTTTTTTAAAGAACATACATCTTTTACATCTGAAAGTAATATTCTAAAGTGAAAGACAAATATTCAACAACAAATTTAAAAAGATGTTCAACTACAATTAAGAGCATCAAATATGAAAGAGATGCTAAGGTCACTTATTTTTGAATAAAGAAATATCTATAATATAATTTGATAAGCACTATGATCAAGAAAGGTTCCAAGTGCTTCACAGTGAAAGACTTGTTATAACCAGTCAAAAGGGGAAACCTGAGATTTCATGCAGTAACAGAATTCTAAACTAAACATAAGTATTGAATCGTCAAAAGCTTAAAGGGTAAAAGAATATTTGATGATAGAGGCCTTATAGTAAACAAACTCACATCTTCCATAGAACATTTATGTAAAGGTAGAAAGAAATGCCAAACAGGATGGGGAAAAAAAGAGCAGGGATCAGAAGTAACTTAACAGGGAAAGCTTCAGTTTTAGCTCTGATGTGTAAAGAGTTTGGAAGTCATCATTTCTATCCAAAGGTGGGAAAAAGCTGAACACGTGGCCAAATCAATTACTTTCCTTGGACTTACCAGAAAACTGAGCTTGCAGGGTAAACCACCAGCCCAAAATCTCAAGAGACAGGCTCATTCAGAGAGAGAAAGCCAAGATCTGGGCAAAAGCTGCTAAAGACATTAATTTAAGGGCTATACAGGGGCGCCTAGGTGGCTCAGTAGGTTAAAGCCTCTGCCTTCAGCTCAGGTCATGATCCCAGAGTCCTGGGATCGGGCCCCACATCGGGCTCTCTGTTCAGCCAGGAACCTGCTTTCCTTCCTCTCTGCCTGCTTGTGATCTCTGTCTGTCAAATAAATAAATAAAATATTTTTTAAAAATTCAAGTGCTATATTACTTCCTAAAGCTGCTGTAACATATTACCACAAACTTGGTGGTTAAAACAACAGAAATTTATTCTCTCACAGTTCTGAAAGCTAGAAGTCCAAAATCAAGGTGTGGGCAGGGCTACTCTCCCTCTGTAGCTTCTGGGGAAAAATCCTTTCTTGCCTTTCCCTACCTTCTGGTTGTTGCCAGCAAACCCTGACATTCCTTGGGTTATGGCTGCATTTGTTCTCTGTCTTCACATGGTTGTCTTCCCTCTGTGTTTTTCCATGTTCTCCCTCTGTGTAGCGTCTCTGTGAAATATAGGTAGGCTGAGATTTTTCCAAATTATCAAGTTCTGGTTTCTTTTGCTTGGCAATTTCTTTCTCAGTTTATCTCTCTCCTCTCACTTTTTACCATATTCAGAAATCTCCCTCTTTTTTCTCTTATGAAAATGCCAGTCACCCAGCATAACCTCATCTAAATATGATTAGATCTGCAAAAACCCTATTTCCAAATAAGATCACTTTCAGAGATAAAGGGGTTTAGGACTTAAACATATCTTTTTTGGGGGGAGACACAACTCATCCCACTACAGACTGTCCTCTGGCCCCCAAAATTTATGCCTTTCCCACATGCAAAATATATTTACCCCACCCCAACATCCCTGAAAGTCTTAATCCTATTCAGCATCAAATCTAAGTCCAAAATCTCATCTAAATATCATCAACTTAAAAAGTCCCAAGTCTCAGGGTACCTGGGTACCTCAGTGAGTTAAGCACTTGCCTTCAGCTCAGGTCATGATCTCAGGGTCCTAGGATCAAGCCCCACATTGGGCTCCCTGCTTAGCAGGAAGTCTGCTTCTCCCTCTCTCTTTGCCCCTCCCCCCACTGCTTGTGTTTTCTCTCTGTCTTTCAAATAAATAAATAAAATCTTTTTTAAAAAAAAGTTCCAAGTCTCACCATTTAAATAATCAAAATCAAGTATGAGTGAGACTTGGTTTAATCCCTCCCAGGGCAAAATTTCTCTCTACCTGTGGACATATGAAACTAGAAAATGATATCTACTTCCAAAATACAACAGTGCAAAAGGCATAAGGTAAGCATTCCCAATCCAAATGGTTGCCCAAATACACCCTTGTCACGCTACCCAGAACATGTTTTAGTATATTTTGCAATATAAATAGGCTGAGATTTTTCTAAATCATCAAATTCTGATCTTTTCACTTAACAGTTCCCTCCTCAATTCATTTCTTCTCACATCTCACTCTAATCATAAGGACAAACCAGGCCACGCCTTTAATATTTTGTGTGTAAATATCCTCAGCTAAATATCTAAGTTCATTGCTTACAAGTTCTATTTTTCACCCAAAAGTTAAACTCAATTCAGCCAAGTTTCCTGCTACTTTATAACAAGGATGACTTTTCCAGTTTGCAGGAATATGCTCTTCAATTCCATCTGAGACCTGAATAAAAACACCTTTACCCTCCACATTTCCATCGAGTCTCTTCAGGGCAAATGAGGCTTTTCCTATCATGTGCCTCAAATCATTTCAAACTCTACCCTTATCCAATTCCAAATCTACTTCCACTTTTTTTTTTAATTATTACAGCAACATCCACTTGTCAGTTACAAAATCTGTACTACATTCTTAGGACTGCCATAAAAAAAAAAGAAGAAGGAGGAGGAAGAGGAAAGAAAGGTCACAAACAGGCCATGAAAAACAACAGAAAGTTATTCTAGAACAGTTCTGGAGAAGAGAAATCTGAATTCAAGCTGTTAACAAGATCATATTCTCTCTGAAAGTTCAAGGAAAGAATCCTTCCTTTTTTCTTTCTACCTTTTGGTCATTGTCAGACATTGTGGCATTTTTTGGTTTGTAGTTGCATCACTACAATTTCTACCTCTGTCTTCACATGGCTGCTCTTCTTTGTATGTATCTGTGTCTCTGTGTTCAAGTCTCCTTCTTTTTCCATCTAGAAAAATACCAGTCATTAGATTTATGGCCTACCCTAATCCAGTATAATCTCATCTTAACTTTACATCTACAAAGACCCTATTTCCAAATACTGTCTCATTTACAACTACATGTGTTAGGGCTGGAAAGAGCTAAGGTGTGCTAAAAAGAAATGACCTGTCAAATTTTAGAGTAGCCAATTGAAACAAGCCAAATGAAAGTGACAGTTAAGCCCTTAATCTCTTACTGCCATAGTAAAAGCAAGAGCCTATACCAGAGAAAGCACTGACTATCCTCTGTTCTATTTTTCCCCATAAGACAGTATTTGTGGAGGAGCAGGTGGATCAGCACAGACACAGAGAGCTTTCTCACTGCTGAGAGAGCCCCTAACAACAAGCTCCTGCAGTTTTTTAGACTTGAGGGCCAGAAGGATAAGGGGAAGGGCTGGAATGGAAAAGTACTGAGTATTGAATCAGAGTAGAGAAAAGCTGTCTTCAAAGGACCCTCCCCTAAGTAAGGAAGTTTTAGCAGATGTGCCTGAAGAGGACCCCAATAAAAAGGCTTTTGAATGCAAGTACCTAGACTAGGAATGCAGACATGTGCAAGAGAATACTTGGCCAGAAGGGCCTCACGCCTTAACTGCAGCTTCCTTCGGAGACTTCAGTTCACTGACTGTGCACCAAGTCTGGTGGAGGGAACACAGCTTCTCCTCATTAGGCTTGGAAGGTAAACCTTTGGTAAACTGCTTACTGTTCGGCCTGAAAAATCACACGTAAGCTTTTGGGCATGAATGGACTCCTCAGGGACCTGAACATTATCTTTTTGGGAGAACACAATTCAATCCAATACAAAATCCAGTTTTGGCAGGAGACTGAGTGTGGTCAGATATGAGAGTAAGAAATTCCTGAGGTTATAATCTTAAGGCAAAAATATGAATTTATGAGCTTTACATCCAAGAATGCCACCAGGTGCTTACAGTGAAGATCTAAGAAAAATCTTCTCTTGGTTTGGCAGGAAAGAGAAACAGCAATCAGTATGAAATATACCCAGAGTCTTCTCCATAACAAAGAACTTTTCTCCAGAGCAAGTCTTTTCTGGAGCCTTATGCTAGTTGCAAGAGGGCATTCCTCTCATGCCAGCCTCACTCTCTCACCTGAGGCAGGAACAATCACAATCAAGACACTTCAAGGCTTCAAGGAAATAAACTGGGAATGTTGCAGCCAGAGAAAAAAATAGGGGACAGCAAGGATAAAAGGTATACTATTGGAAAAACCATTGTGAATGTCATGATCCCAAGACACAGGCCACTAAGAGACTGCAATTTAATTAGAAGATTAAAGAATGCCCCTCCTCCTATACTCTACCACCACACCAAAAGACACTGAGGGAAGCTCAAAATCAAGAGAAGAGACAAAAGCAAAGCATCTTTGCAAAAGCAAAGATGAAGAGGAATTTGCTGGCATCTGTAGCAACAGCAATCATTAGATACAGCCCAAGTCCTAGGCAGATCACTATAAATCCTCATATCAGAAGCCTATTTACCTCAGTTTCTATTGCTTGAAATGATAGCTTTCAACAAAATATGACTAGCATACTTAAAGTAAGAAAAACACAGCCTGAAGACACAGAGTAATCATCTGGGCCAGATTCATATATGACACAGCTGCTGGAATTACCAGACAGAAATTTTAAAATAATTATGATTAATACATTAAAAGCTTTGTGGAAAAATAGAGTATGTATATGAAAAGATAGGTAATATAAGTAGAGAGATGAAAACTCTAGAAAGAAACTAATAGAAATGCTCAAAGTCAAAAACACAGTAATAGAAATAAAGAATGCTTTTGATGTCTCATCAATTGACTCAACAAAGCCAAGAAAAGAATCAATGACCTTGAATACAGGCTAATACATAGAGCAAAAAGAAAAAAATGAGAAGAAGAAAAAAAAAATAGAACATCCAAGACCTGAGGGGCAACTACAAAAGGTTTAACATACATATTATTGAGATAACAGAAGGGAAGAAAGAGCTAACAGGACAGAAGAAATATTTGAAATAATAATAACCAATAACTGTCCAAATTAATGAGCTACCAAACTATGTATCCAGCAAACTCGGAAAACACTAAGCAGGATAAAAATTAATTAATTAATTAATTAACATCCCTAAACACCCCCAAATTTAACTAACTAAATAAACAAAAATAAAAATAAAATATCCATACCTGGGCATGTCATATTCCAACCACACAGAAGTAGAAATAAACATAAAATCTTGAGAGAAACTAAAGGGGAAAAATATGAATATTTCTAAGTGAAAGAAGCCAGTCTGGAAAGGCTACAGACTGTGTGATGCTAACTATATGACATTCTGATAAAAGCAAAACTGTAGATATAATGAGAAATATCAGTAGTTTAAAAAAAATCAGTGGTTGCCAGAGGTCTGGGAGGGTAGGGAAGGAAGGAGGGATGTGTAGGTGGAATACATGGGATTTTTAGGGCAGCATAACTATTCTGTATGATACTGTAATGACAGATCCATGACTCAGTGCATTTGTCAAAAACTGACAGAACTGTGTAGCACCAGGTGTGAACCTTGATGTATGCGAACTTTAAGAAAAATCATTGAGGAGGTCAGGGATCACAGGATGGAAAGCAGTATGTAACCAAAGAATCCAACAATATTACAACGATATGAAACAATTTCACTAGAAAGGATTGGGGGGAAGGTGCTGACTTTGGAACTTTAAAAATGAGTGGAATTTGAAATACAAAAGGTAAAGGGAACTATACATAAGCACTGTACTCCAGTTGACAAAGTAGCTTCTTACAGGGGTATAACCTAACAATTTTGAAATTATACTGTAATGGAAAAATTAAGTAAATGGAAGGTGGATGGTAGGAGCCAGGTTTTTCCTTGTTAGAATAGGATGTTAAAGAAAAACAAGAGATGGCTAGCATGATCCATGCAGTAATAGAGTTGAAGATATCATACGAACTCAAGTTTAGCTTAATAAGAGATTATTTCAGGGATGCCTGGGTGGCTCAGTGGGTTAAGCCTCTGCTTTAAGCTCAGGTCATGATCTCAGGGTCCTGGGATCAACCCCTGCATTGGGCTCTGTGCTCAGCAGGGAGCCTGCTTCTGCCTCTCTCTCTGCCTGCTTCTCTGCCTATCTGTGATCTCTCTCTCTGTCAAATAAATAAATAAAATCTTTAAAAAAATAAGAGATTATTTCAATATAGATATATTTATAGATATGTATATAAACATATATATTTCCTTGGTCCTTTGGCTGAGAGGGCCTAGGGACCATGGTAGGTAGAAGACAGATCTTGGCTTCTAACACCATTCTCAATGATAGGAACCCAGGCTACTAAGAGAAATGACATGAGTCTAGGAACATGGCAAGAAATATACACAATGAGCCTGGAGGACCTTGTAGTGCACTACACACACACACACACACTAATGGAATTATGTCCAAGGGAAGAGGACCATCAGAAAGCTCCCAGTAGCTGAAGCTAGAACAATCTGAGAAAACTAAATACTGGATTATAACCCAAAGTATAAAATGCATATTCACCAGTCTATACTGATATTAATAAATGATTAAATAAACAAATGGAGGAGAAGAGGCAAATCCGTTCAGAATCCCACATAGTTTATATGGCTATTGCTCCCTGAAGGAGATGAACACTAACACTCTACTCTGAAAGCTATTCATAGTAGTTGTTTCCCAAAGAGCAGAGTATGGCAAGAGGGAAAAATGATAATCTTACAGTGGAAAAACCTGACAAACACTGACTCTACCAGGTGATCAGGGTATATATCAACAGTGATAACCCAGGTTGATAGTGTGTTCCCTTGATATGATGTGATGAGAATCAAACTTTACCTCTCTGTTCTTTCTCCCAAGAGCACATTCCTGCAGACCAATCATGAGCAAAACATTAGACAAATCGCAACTGAGTGATTTCTACTAAGTACCTGATCAGTACTCCTTAAAACTGTGAAACATTAAAAACAAGGAAAGTCTGAGAAAATTTAATAGCCAAAATTACCTGAGAAGACATAACAATTAATGTGGAATGATGGATGCAATCCTGGAGCAATGATAACAAAAAGACATTAGAGTAAAACAAAACAAAACAAAAAAATCTGAATAAAATATGGACTTTACTTAATACCAGTGCATCATTTTTGATCCATGAATTATCACAAATGTACAATGCTTAGGTATTAATAACAGGAAATTGAGTTTAGGATATAAGGGAACTCTATACTGTTTTCACAAATGTGCTATAAATCTGAAACTATTCTAAGGTTAAAAGGTTATTTCACAAAATAATTGAGGGGGGTGTGCTTGGTGGCTCAGTTATTGAAGCATTTGCCTTAGAGTCAGGTCATGATCCAAGGGTCCTAAGATCAACAGAGCCCCACATCAGGGACTCTGCTGGGAGGGAGCCTGCCTTTCCCTTTCCCTCTGCCTTCCCCCTTCTGCTCATGCTCTGTTGCTTTCTCTCCGTCAAATAAATAAATAAAATCTTTAAAAATAATAATAATAAGGAAGGAAGCAAGATGGCAGAGGAATAGGAGATGGAACTAGCATTAGGTCCCAGGAGTTCAGCTAGATAGTTATCAAACCATTCCAAACACCTACAAACTCAATAGGAGTTAGAGGAGAAGAAGAGCAACAATTCTAGGAACAGAAAATCAACCACTTTCTGGAAGGTAGGATGAGCAGGGAAGTGAATCCAAAGTGAAGGGAAGATAGACCGCAGGGGAGAGGCCAGCTCCCAGCAAGCAGTGGAGCAGCAGAGCACAAAATTAGAACTTTCAGAGGTCTGTTCCACTGACATCACTCCAGAGGCTAAGTGGGGGGTGGAGTCCTCACAGGGACAGTGTGGTCTCAGGACACATGGGGTCACAGAAAGACCAGGGGTGTCTGGTGCGACAGAGCTGCCAGGTATCAGAGAGGGGAAGCTGGCAACAGAGAGAAAGCTGGAACCAAGGAGTGAGCTTTTGGCTCAGGGTTACCTAAAACAATGATCTTAGGCACAGTTGAACTATTGCTCTTTGAGCATGGACCCCACAAGTGACAGATCCAGAGAGACGCCCTCCCTCCTCCGGGAGGAGCTGCACGGGAGTGCACTGCAGGAATGTGCTGGGTTTGGAGACACCAAATGGGGCTGTGCACCAGAGAGAGAAACACTTGGTCACAGGTGAGGTGACCATAGAGTGTGGCCAGAGACCAGGGAGACAGGAAGGATTGACTGCTTTTCTCTGATGGTACACTCAGGACTGGGGTCCTGAGAGCTTTTGGTTCCTCCAGGCTGGATGATGGGAGGCTGCCATTTTCACCCCCATCCTCCAAATCTATACAGAAAGCATTCAGGGAACTAAAGCTACCGAGAGTGAACCAAGCAGATTTACTTAGCCTGGTCCCTGGCAAGAGTGGTGTAATTCCACCTTGGGCAAAAAACATTTGATACTCACTGCAACAGGCCCCTCCCCCAGAAGATCAGCAAAAACATCCAGCGAAGACCAAGTTCACATACCAAGGAGAACTACCAAACTACAGAGCTAGGGGAAAGCAACACACAGAATTCATGGCTTTTTTTCCCATGATCCTTTAGTCTTGCAAAGTTAAATGTTTTTATTTTATTTTATTTCTTATTCCATTTTTTTAACTTTTTCCTCTTTCCTCTTGTAATGTTTTTACCTAATTTATCTTATCAATACTAATTTTTTTAAAAACTTTTTTTTACATTTCATTGTTATACTAATATTTTATCCCTTCATTGCATTTAACATTATTTTTTCTATACATATAGGTTATTTCTTTCTTTAAAATTTTGGGATACAATTACTTCTAATGGACCAAAATAACCCTAAATCTAGCTACACACTGATCACATTCTCTCCTCTTTTTTTTTCTTTCTTTTTCTAACCAACTTATCAATTCCTTTTTAAAAATCTTTTTTAATTTTCATCTTTACAGGAACGTTCTATCCTTCATCATGTTTACCCTTATTTTTGTCTATATATAAGTTTTCCTTTCTTTAAAATTTTGGAATTTTAAATTTTAAATTTTAAAATTTCTACATATGATGGTAGAAATATAAGATTAGCAGCAGACTTAACCACAGAGACCTGGCAGGCCAATAAGGGCTGGCACGATATATTCAGAGTACTAATAAGAAAAATATGCAACCAAGAATACTACATCCAGCTAGGCTGTCATTGAAAATGGAAAGAGAGATTAAAAAAAAAAACCCTCCCAGGACAAACAAAAATTAAAAGAATCTGTAATAACCAAACTGCAATGAATTAAAAAAAAAGAAAACAAGACCCATAGATATGCTGTCTAAAAGAAACTCATTTTAGACATAAAGACACCTCCAGATTTAAAGTGAAGGGGTGGAAAAGAATTCACCATACTAATGGACATCAAAAGAAAGTGGGGTGGCAATCCTTATATCAGATAAATTAGATTTTAAGCCAAAGACTATAATAAGAGATGATGGACACTAAATCATACTTAAAAGGTCTGCCCAAAAAGAAGATCTAACAATTTTAAATATCTATGCTCCTAACAGGGAGGCAGCCATTTATATAAACCAATTAATAATAAAATCAAAGAAATATATCAACAATAATACAACAATAGTAGGGCACTTTAACACACACCTTTCTCCCTGAAATGGGGAGATCATCTAAGCAAAAGATAAATAAGGAAAAAAAGGCTTTAAATGACACACTGGACCAGATGGACATCAAAGATATTCAGAACATTCCACCCCAAAGCAACAGAATACAAATTCTCCTCTACTGCACATGGAACACTGTCCAGAATAGATCCCATCCTGGGTCACAAATCAGGTCACAACTGGTACCAAAAGACTAAGATCATTCCCTGCATATTTTCAAAACACAATGCTCTGAAGCTAGAACTCAGTCACAAGAGGAAAGTTGGAAAGAACTCAAACACATGGAGGCTAAAAAGCATCCTACCAAAGAATGAATGGGTCATCCAGGAAATTAAAGAAGAATTGAAAAAAATTCATGGAAATAAATGATAATGAAAATACAACTGTTCAAAATCTTTGTGGCATAGCAAAGGTGGTCTTGAGAGGAAAGTATATAGCTATAGAAGCCTTTCTCAAGAAACAAGAGAGGTCTCAAATACACAACCTAACCCTACACTTAAAGGACCTGGAGAAAGAAAAGCAAAGAAAGCCTAAACCCAGCAGGAGAATAGAAATCATAAAGATCAGAGCAGAAATCAATGAAATAGAACCCAAAAGAACAGTAGAACAGATCAATGAAATTAGGAGCTCATTCTTGGGAAGAATTAATAAGACTGATAAATCCCTGGCCAGACTTATCAAAAAGAAAAGGGAACAGACCCAAATTAATAAAATCATGAATGAAAGAGGAGAGATCACAACCAACACCAAAGAAATACAAACAATTATAAGAACATATTATGAGCAACTATACACCAGCAAATTGAACCATCTAGAAGAAATGGATGCATTCCTAGAGTCATATAAACTAACAAAACTGAACCAGGAAGAAATAGAAAACCTGAACAGACCCAAAACTAGTAAGGAAATTGAAGCAGTCTTCAAAAATCCCCCCAAAAACAAGAGCCCAGGGCCAGACGGTTTCCCAGGGGAATTCTAACAAACATTTAAAAAA
>ML102864.1:0-49733 GCA_003697995.1 Taxidea taxus jeffersonii
GGCGACTGTGGACACCATCCTCGTCCTCTCCAGACCTCCCATCCTGGGGATCCCACTCCCCCTCCCGATTCTGGTGCTCCTGGGGCCCTCCTCTCTGCTCTCCCTGCCCGTGCTGACACGAACACTTCTGGAGTTCGGAGCCCTATGCGTCAGCGGAAGATGTTTGCCCAAAGTCCCCAGTCAGAGCTCTGGATGAGATCTCAGTTTCAGTGCCACACACCTGGGTTGGGTTTTATAATATCAACAATACAGAAGACACCTACAGCTATCCTTACGCCACTAGAGTCAGTCCTCCACAGAAAAATAACAAGGTAGATCAGAAACCAGTATTTTGTGTAGAGAGCTAAGCCAGATTAAGCAGAATGCCTTTTTAGGCAGACATTTATCTTCATAGACTGAGGAGAGTATGACAGTGGCCAAGATCACAGACTTTGGAGTAAGATAAACCTGAGTTTAAATCTGGTCTCTGCCACTTATCTTCAGTCAGCTTTGAACATTTCCACTGAAGCTAACCATTAGTGTATATTTTCTTACCTGCCATCTTATTTTTGAAATATATTAATCTAATTGTCTCCAACCCTAAAAGGTTTAATGATCCTTCACTGTTTAAAGGTCGAACCTAAAATAATAAAAAAATAAAATTAGTACTTCAATAAAACTTTTAAATGAAATCATAAAACTTCTGGCCTATTTAGAAAGCACACACTATTGAGATCTTCCATCTATCCTTCCTCTTCAAAATATAGCTTCCGGGGCGCCTGGGGGACTCAGTGGGTTAAGGCCTCTGCTTTCGGCTCAGGTCATGATCCCAGGGTCCTGGGATGGAGCCCCACATCAGGTGCTCTGCTCTGCAGGGAGCCTGCTTCCTCCTCTCTCTCTGCCTGCCTCTCTGCCTACTTGTGATCTCTGTCTGTCAAATAAATAAATGAAATCTTTAAAAACAAAAACAAAAAAACAAAATTAGCTCCCTCAGAAAAATTAACAAAACATTAACATTAATTCTGATGCGAAGTAGGTATACAATTATCTAATTTGAACCAGAAAGTTATAATGACTACATTTTAAAGGAAGAATATTCTGGGGGGAAAAATAGCAAAAATGCATTCAAATCTTAATTAAATCCATGAGTGACTAAATTGTTATACTAAGAAGATATCAATGCAGCTACTTTAGGAATGGGATTAGAATTATATTATATATGTATAATATATAGTAGAATTATATATCCACATATGACAGAGTATCAGAGTGTAACTGTATCACTGGGGGTAGGGGGGCTGTCAGTTAATGGTGACAGAGCAACTGCTCATGTACACGGAACAGATGAATAGAGCCCCTACTTCACACCAAACACCAAGTCTACAGGGAGTAAGGACATAAATATAACAGTCACACCTTTCAAACTTTTGGAATAAAGGTCCTATCTTTAAGCCCTTGAGTTACAAAAGAGTTTCCTAACAGAAAAAAGATAAGCTTAAAGGATAAGAATGTTACATATACTGACATGAAAATTTGTAACAATAACCCCCGAAATTAATAATACACTATATATGTTAACTAACTTAAATTTCAAGAAAATCTAAAAAAAAATTTATAACAATGTTTTCAGCAAAATAATATAATTTATTGTTACTAAAGTAAATGTTTAACAAAATACTTAATCAAAATGGATAGGTCACAAATGAAGACTTAACCCACATTTACTAACTCAATATTTGCAATGTATAAAGAATTTCAATAAATTAATTAAAAAAAGAAGCCAAACAAAAATAAGCAAAAAGCATAGCTAGGTTTTCATAGAAAAAGAAATAAGAAGGAATAAACATAGAAAGATTAGGGACATACAAATTAAGGCTTCGATGAGATAGCATGTTACAACCACTGATAATGGGTATAAGACTATGAATTCTGAGAACGGCAAGGTCAGAGAAGATGTGGATCCGCAGGAAATCTTCTGTCCTGCCGGGGCGGAATATGAACCAGTACAACGACTCTGGAAAATAATGACACTATCGCCTTCTTTGCCTTCAGGATTCAAGGCTGCATCCGATTATGTGAGAAGCAGTTATAACAAAGAGTGACAGCGTTCTCCCTCAGAGCTCCTGAGGTAGAAGGCGACTCTGGCATTTTAGGTTGGGGGTAGCTTCTAGTCACTCGTTAGGACAATACTCCTATTGATCCAGTGAAACTAAATGGATAAAAAGAGTATGGTGCTGAAAAAGCTTGACTTTTGTTCCTCGTGTTTCTCCTCTTAGCTAAATCCTGAATTACCGACGGCCCGAAAATGCTCAAAGAGTGAAAACCGGCTAACTAGTCACGTTAGTGTTTCACTACACTCAGTAGTGCACTTAGCCCATATTTTCATGTGAAATTACCTTTTTGAGTGGGAGAGTCTGAATCCACTCCATGGAGTTCACATCGAAGATATCAACCGCGTTTTCACTATACACTGAGAGATACGGCGCGTTGTAACCTGCGAGAAGGGAAGGGGGAACAGAGGCTAATTACTTCTAACTCGTAAACCCCAAACATTTTGAAAGATCTACACTAAATAACGTAGAGCAGAATCCCACCGAAATCCTACTCTGTTCATGTAGTAGGCCCATCAAAACATTTCTGAGTAGAAATAAGTCATAAATGAGCAGCTGACATGCTGTGGGTCGGGTCAGACGGTTGCTTTCATATAGAAAGGTTCTGCTGACACAGATGGCAAATTATTGCCTTCTCCAATAAATGAGTTCTATCAAGGGATGTCATTACGGTTCTTCATCTAAACCAGTTAAGCTACTGACAGCGCAATGACTTATAAAGCAATCTTTAGGTGAGACCTGCCATCGCTTCTGTGAACGTGGGATCATAGGATCACGCACCTGACACAGGTATGGGAGTGGGGCGAATGCTCAAAACTGCTTACTGGAAGAATGAGCAGCGACAGGTGGCGACATAAGCAAGGAGAGGTGAGATGATTAACTTGAGCTGATGTCCCGTATTACATCCCTGGTCGAGCTTTTCGTAAGAGCCAGATATTCTATTCTGACTCCACATTAGAAGCAATACTTCGAATTATTACCTGGCCAGGTTACCAAACAGCCTTTATCCCACATACAACAGGAATATGTATTTTAGAAGACACAAAACTTTAAGAATGCTTAGGTCTGGGTGGGTAGGATTACAAATTTTTTTTTTTAATTTAGATTTTCTAACTCTTCGGTAATAAGCATGTATGGCCTTCCTAACTTTTCTTCACTGAATATTTACACTAACTACATCCTGCCCATCATTCCTCCTACCTGGTTTCAGCGGAAGGGACTGCACGCCTCTGGCCCCAAATCCTTCCCTCTGTGTTCTGAATCCCATCCTCTCTGGCCTCCCGTATTTACTGCACAGGAAACCTTTCCCTAGTTCCCAGTTGAGCATTCGAGCATGTTCAAGTATCTTTCACTAAAAACAAAGTGTGTGGGCTCAGATACTCCTCCTATGGGCCTGTTCAGAGCTCTGTGCTTCTGCTACAGAGAACAGAATCCACTGCAACTTCGCAGTTGTCATGAATCTTTCCTGGTTCCCACTCTGCATCAGCAGCGGAAGCGACCTCCTATGCTGGGTGCTCTATCCTGTCCGCTGAGATGGCATGCCATGAGTATCTGATAACTGATTAAAGTCTTGGTATTTCTCGAAAGAGAGCAACAGGCAATCTCAAGTCATATTTATTTAGGTAAAAATAACAAACAGCGTAACACTTCTTACTGACGCTGCATTATACCTTTACATAACCGATTAAATAATTCAGTTTGTAACAACTTCTCCAGTGCAAGTCTCATGAGCTGTTAGCGCTCACAAGCACTGTATTTTGGGGGACCATGAAGATAACTGTTTAGAGTTACTTCAAAATACAACATGGGCTGAAAATTCACCTAAGTAAAATATGCCATAGAAAGACTGGCTTCAACTAGGTACAAGGTAATGTGGAGCCTGCTGGCCGAGGTCTAAGTACAGAGAGTCACTTTAGATAATTAAACAACCTATCTGACACTCTGGCAAAACCTTAAGGGTGACTTTAAAAAACAATCTGTTATTAATAGTGAATATATCTAGGAGACGAGGTGGAGGAAAAGGAAAGGGACAAAAAGGTCAAAGAGCCAAAATAAGAGAATCTTACAGCAAGAGGAAGGATTTGCCGGCCACATCAACTCCTGCTGCCTGGATCTCCGGCCCTGGCAGTCGGTGTATATCCCGATGCTGTTAAAACACAGCAGATACTCTTTACTGGAGATCTCAACGGCGCAGAGGGCATCCATCGGCTGATGTGCGATAAATGACAGTGTGTGGTCATTTGAGTGGAGCATACTATATGGACTTCCTTCCCCATTCAAGGGGTATCTGAGGAATCCCGACTGGAACCCCACGCAAAGCTGTTCACTGAAGATGGCCATCCACTGCACGTTATATGGGACTTGAATTTCCTTAAATTTTCTGTGACGGGTCTTGCTCTGAAAGAGTTCGTAACAGAGGACCTGCCTTTTCATAGCCACGCACAGACACGTGAGAGCTCCGTGGCACACTTTGCCAGAAGTTATGGACTGACACCCTTTAGTTTCTGCCAGCTTATAAAAATCAGTCTCCCGTCCGTCCAAAGCTGACATGGGAAAAAGTCGCACGTGACGATTTCGTCCTGAGATCACAGCAACAAGCTGATCATTTGGAATGAGTTCAATCTGATGTATCTTCTTATTGTCACCAACTCTAATAATTTCTATGCAAAGAAATGATAATAAATGCAAAATAATGTTTTATTTGTTAATCATATTCCAATTACACTCAAAACGATATATCAACCTAAAATAAAGACACAGATACACCCAGAAGAATGAGCTCCGAATCAGTGCGGAGAAAGAGGAAGGTATAATTATACCCATCATAAGGCACATGCCTAAAATGAGGTGTTAAATTCAGCACAACGATTTCTGGCAACCAAGGCAAACGGTCTCTGTGTGATAAAGCAGGCCACATCTGTAGGAAAAAAACTTTTACTGGCACTAAATTCTCAGGAACTTCACCATGGTGCTCCTATTTTAAAAACTCAGTAAGGCATATTTCACTAAAGGTATTTCTTTCTCTCTCTCTTTTTTTTTTGGGGTGGGGGGGAGAGCACACACATGTGTGTGCACAAGCAGGAGGGAGGGGCCCAGAAAGAGAGAATCTCAAGCAGGCTCCAGGAGCATGGACCTCCAAGGATCCGAAGATCATGACCTGAGCTGAAGCCAAGAGTCAGGCGTTGAACCAACTATGCCCCCCAGGCGCCCCTGAAGGTACCTCTATGGGTAACAAACAGATGCAGTTTAAATGCAGTGTTTTCCCAAGATCTCACTTGATCTGAAGATAGGACACTAGCAAACTAGTTCTTTTTTATTTCACTCAGTATTTTACTTCTCTCTGGAAAAAAAAAAATCTGTGTATTAAGTGTGGGGGAAAAACACCCCCAACATGAACACATTTCAAGGACCGCTACCTCTTCAAACACTAACAAAGCAAGAACAAATCAGGCTGTATCTTTCACAGCCATCTCTAGGCATGCCACCTGAGTCTGCGCAGGAGAATCAGCTCTCCTGCGTTTATCAGCAAACGACGAAAGAAACACAACACACACCTGCAAGTTTAAGAAATCAGGAGAATTAAAGAATTTTAAAGGATATCTTTTGATTCATAAACATATCAAATCAGGTGTGGAAAATTTCAATGATAGAATACAGAAGAGCAAATCCTGGTCTTTTTAGTATTTAGAATCTAGAGTTCAGAATTGTGTAACAATATCTGGTTGGACGTTACTCTGCAGTAATTAACTTTCTCTTACCGTCTTTGGTGACGTGAACAACAAACAACCCTTCTTCATTGCCCAGAGCTATTCTTTCATGATCTACAGAAGACATGAATACAAAACACTGTTAATAGGTAAAACTAACAGAACAGATAATAAAGAAATTTGGTGCAAAAAACTATTTCAGTAACTTAAAAATTGCAGTAACAATTTGTACTGTAAAAAACAAACAATTTGTACTGTAAAATCTCCTTTCAGAGGACAGTGGTAAATGTTACCTCAGGTCTTTTTTTAGCGGAATAATAACTAGAAAGTATATCCATACTTACAAAAAGAAGTAAATGTTTATTCAATAAAGGGTAAAAAAATTAAAAACCTAGTTTGTTAGCACCCTGGGCCTAGTTCTATTTCTTGTTTCGGGAGGGAAATATTGTGGAAGGCATAACCCTACTAATTAGCTTTTCCTTATTTATTAGCAAGTAACAAAAGAGCTGGATATGTACGTAAGAGGACAAAAATTTAAACCTCCAGACACATAAACTGCCATTTTTTGAGGGCATTTGATATACAGGGCACCCTGTGTTATGTGTCTCGCTTTCCAGAAGCTTCTCCATCACTTCTTCGAGGTAACTGGAACCCCCATCTTACCTAGAAACTTATGCTTTAAGAAGTTAAACAACTTGTTCTAAGTCACACAGCAGAAAATAGATCGTTACAGGTCAATCTTCAGCACTGTGGCTTTTTAGAAGAAAATGCACTTGGGAAGTGTACTGATTCCCCTTTACTGAAAACACACTCTCAGCGGCCTCACTCACTCAGGGGACCCTTCCTGCACACCCGGGGCAGCACACAGGACACAGTGGACACTGGGGTTTCCCAGCTGTAAGCCAGCACTGCTCACACGGTAGGTTAGTTGGCAACTACAGTAACACAGTCAATGGGCAAGTCCATACCTATGATTGCAGCCGCCTGGGTTGTTTTAATGAGGGGCAGAGTGCTGTCATAAGCCTCCTTGGGAACATAGACTGAGCGGTCTCTGAATTTGTTTTTCTTCAATATCTTGTGCAGCTCGCTGAGCACGCCTACCCACTTGTTCCTCTCGCTCTCACTCTCCGCAAGCATCAGGACCGAACACCTGCTGTCAGACGCCGAGAGCTGGGAAGCCGTGACCTAGGACAGTTCAATCAGCCTGTGTTAGAAAACAGACACCCTGCACTAGCATGCTGATGCTAGCTGACCCGGCTCGGGTCAACAAAATGAGCATTCATCAGATGACACCTTTACAAGAGGTCAGCTCTCCTAATCAGGAGAGTAATTAGTCTTCGCCTCGGAATTCATGACAGAGCAAAAGTAGCAGATACCAGTACTATCCAGCTGGCTAGCTAGATACCATTTTAAATGTTAGTAACCATTTTCTATTTTCTTTGCTATCTAGTGCCAGGATGCCATCACTGAGAAATGCCTCATCCGTACTCACACATCCACAGCAGCTGACATTTACAGTGATCAGAGCATGTTGCAAAGTACGAGCTGGGTATTGCTATTAGATCCTGATTTTACATAGGAAAATACTCTGGCGCAGAGACTCACGGTCTCCAAGGATGTCCTACCAGATGGGGATCGTGGGTCCGTGCTCGGCAGCATTACCCCAAACCAACTTCCAACTTGCTTTAAAAAGTCAGCAATAACATTCTGTTGCTTCATAATATAACTCACCTTATTTGAGAGAAGATCAGATCATTTGAGTTGGTATTTACATGAAAATTTATCACTATACAAGTAGTACTTACAATCAGAACAGACTTAAACTTTATGTATGTGGATCCCCCCCTTAACAGTGCTTTATGCAGCAGTGACCATAAAGTCCCACTATGTGAATCAGCTCCAGGCAAGTGAGCCTCTTCAGGCTCCGTTGGTGACTTTCCCAGATACAAGATTCATAGACAAACACTTAGCATATGGGCATAACATTAGGGCGGTGGTCTTTTTTTTTTTTTTTTTAAACCTCTACTGTCTTAATTCACCAATTCAAGATGGCCCTGTGGCAAGAAAGACGGCCTCCAAAGATGCCTACCAAAAGTTCTTCCTACGGAACTCTACTCATCAAGCTCTGGAATCAATTTCCCCTTCCCTTACATCCAGGCTGGCCCCGTGACATGCTCTGACCAACAGGATGCACAGGAGGGGCGCCTGGTTTGGCCTGGTCCTTAAAAGAAAGGTCTGGTAGCTTCTTTTGCTTTCTTGCAGACCAGCCCCATAGAAGTCAGCCCGATGACTGAATGAGAGGTCACATGCAGAACGTTCACAGAGAGCGTGGAGATCGCCCAGCTGACAGCCAGCAGCAAGGCCCCAGATACAGGAGCAAGGTCATTTCGGATACTCCAGCCTCAAATGAGCCGAATGTAGCCACAGGAGTGACCCTAGTCAACCCCACTCAAACTGGAGAGCTGATCCAGAGAACGATAAAAATTAAGTCGTTACTGGTTTCAGCTACTAAGTTTTGGAGTAGTTATTACAAAGCAATAGAAATAAAACATTAATTTTTTAAATGATGTTTTTAAAAAGAAGCCTCTTTTTCAAAAACTTGAGAAACCTCACACTTATTCAACTTATATTTATTTGGAAAGTGAATTGTGGCTCAAAAGTATCACCCAAGATGAATCCTATTTTAGAAGCCAAATATTCATGCTTTCTACAGGTGTTTGACTAATGCAATATTTACTTAGCACTAACTGACTCTACAATCCAGTACTGGATGGTACAAGACATATTAAGGAATGTAGGATTTAGTATCTCCTAGCAAGCTTATGACCTATACAGAGAGACAAAATATATATTCAGTAAGAACAACACATAATTCAGTGATCAAATTACAGCACACATACTCACTCTGAATATACAGGGTATGTCTTTTCGACTTGCATGAATGACATCAGAAGCCAAGACTGAACTCACAGAAAATTCTTCATCCCTGAAGGAAAAATGAAACATTAGAAGTCAGTGTCTGTGTTGTGTTTAGGGTGTGCCTCCAAATAACACACATGGGGCAATCCTCAAAACCTCATTGCACAAAACATCCAAACTGAATTAAAAAAATTAATTTTCCTGCCATTGTAATCGATGGGGCCTAGAGTAATCTCCCAGGAGTAATTTAGCAGTGGCCATTATACAATGGCTGGCAAGGACTACTGGCTCCAGTCGCAAGGCCAGCACCCGTACATGCAGACGAGGGATCTGAACCCTCCAGAACAACGCACCCTCTTGCCTCCTGCAACCCAGCTCATGAGCCTCCAGTATAGCGTATCTGACATTTCACTATTCTGTCAACACCTGAAACAGAATTCCTCCACAATAATTTACTCCTTGTGACTTCCTAAGTCTTAGTGCCATCATTCTCTTGGTCTGGGAGACTTGATGTGTTAGTCTTGTCTCTGCTTCTTCTCCCTATCTTTCTATAGCGAGTCCCTGGGCAGGCTCTCTCGGACTTCCGTTGCTAATGTTTCCTGCATCAGCCTCCCCGTATTCCACATCTGTGGCGAAGAGGTCGTGTCTGAGGTGCCGTATGAAATGCCATCATGTGCCATGGCTGGAAACTTCTGCTCTGAGCGCGAGAGGAAGAGCTGGAGGGAGGCCCATGTAGGAGTCATCAGCACAGAGGTGACAGCTGAAGCTCTGGGGGCTCCTGAGGCCGCCAGGGGAGTGTAGGAGTTACAAGAAGAGGTAAAGGAGAGCACTCCACTGAGCAGGGGAAGAGCCTGCAGAGTGAGACCAGAAATATTCCAGAGGTACTCATTCAGATGTTTCCCGACTCACTATATACTCCAAGAGCCTATCTTATTTTGGGATTTGTACTCCCCTTCTGCATGTTGGAATTGGGATCCACACCTTCAGGTGATAGTGAAACACCACACATTAGGCCCCCGTTAGGCCAGCCATCTCATGCTGGTCTTTTGGATTCAAACTTTGCTCCTTTTTCCTGAGCCCGGGCCCCAACTCACTCAACACACATCAACCTGTCCTATAATGACACCTTGCTTCCTGGTTTTAATGACATCACTCTGGCAATATTAGTATATTAGATTATTAATATGAGATTAGATTTAAATAAAAATATGGCAATGTAACTGGATGAAAAACTAGACACTTTTTTATTCCCATGTCACAAAGGTACAAATATTTTCACTTTCGAAAGCTCACCTCATGTCAATCACCTGACTGACCACGACACTGGGCTGAGAGGCTTTTCCTTCAGCAACATCGTACAGGAAGAGTTTAAAGTCGCAAACCACAGCCAGTGCTCTTTGCCACCCTTTCTTCACTCCAGCCGGCTTTGGGATCTTCGGGGAAACAGAAACAACTCAAACTGAAATGTCAATCACGCCCTCTTAGTTACCTACGTAGCTGAACACTGGAAACCTAAAGACAACGAACATGCGTCCTAACTGCCACTTTGGGGGGGGCGGGTCAAGCAAGGTGGAATGCACAGACCACTGATAACGTGAGAAACTGTAAGAATACATTCTCCAAATATTGTATGGCTTTTTATTCAGTCAAGCTTGGGAGTACAATGAAATGCAGCTTACATGTTAAATGCTATTCGGGATTACAAGTAAGAGACCACCCTGACAGGATCTCACACTTCATAAGCATACACTACCTCCCCAGGGAGAGCAGGTGCCAAAGACTCCTTTACGGAGATTTGAACACTTGGTCGTTACAAGATAAGGACAGTACAGAAAAATATAAGAGATTTTGGAATTTATTCCCAAGCAAAGTCCAGGTTTTTGTTTTCAAATCACTCTGGATGAAATAAGATTATTAGATGAATTTTATTTGGCTAATTTTCTGTCAAGGAGTATATTTGTGAGGCGCCTGGACTTTACTTTCAGTCATTAATTAACCTTAAAAGATTAATCTAAACCCAACCTAATCCTACTTACCCTGACATGACCTTCGTATGCTGTTCCTATGCCCTTCTGTGGATCTATTCCCAGAGGACCTTTTGTTTGCTCAGGTGGGACTGGACAAGCAGTTGGAGCTTTGTTCACACAAGTTATATGACATGAGAATCCACACACTTTGAAAGGGGGGAAAACAATGTTCAATAAAAATTCACTTCTACAAAAAGACAATTCACTGAGCTCTCATTACATACAAGGGGCTATGTTAGATGAATGCTTATCTGTGGCTTTGTTTTAAAGAAACTGTTTTGTCATTTGGGGAGCTGATTCATTTGCTTACTAATAAGAATTTCAATGAGAAACTGTGAAGATTTTTATTATTATAAAATTATTATTTTGTGTTAACATTTGTAATCAAGAGCAGCAAATACCTAGGAAATAAAATCTAATCCTGTGAATACAACAGTTGATTTAAACTTGGCATTCCGAAAAGTAGTTTCTAGAGTTCTCTCTCACTCTTCATCTCACTGCAACTTGGTATCTGCCCTGAGAATTTCTCTTGCCAGGGTCACTAACGGACATGAAATTACCTGACATCTTTGCAATATCTGGCAAACTTTACAATCCTTCTTTTTGAAAATGAAACTGTTCCATGTTTAAAAAGGTACAAATTAAGGATAAACTTTAGGAGTTGTTAGTTCAGTACAGATACTTCAGCTACGACCAAGATCATAACAATGGTTAACCTCATTGGCTGCATTTAATTTTTCTATTAACAACCTAAGAGAGGTTGTTAATACTATTTACTACTCCTATTTACGTTATGACTTGCCCTGTCACAGGACTCATAAGTGGCATTGCTGGAATTCAAACCCTGGCAGTTGGGCTCAGAGCCCAACCCCCCAGCCACCAACCATACTGCCATACTTCTACCTGATACGCACATGATGAACTTGAGACCATAAGAAACAGGATAAACACAAATAAATGTGTAAGTTTCACCAAGACTTGGTTGGGTGACAATTAAAATATATAGGGCTCCAGGGTGGCTCAGTTGGTTAAGCCTCCAACTCCTGATTTCAGCTCAGGTCATGATCTCAGAGTTGTGGGATTGAGCCCCATAATGGGCTCTGCACTCAGTGCGGAGTCTGCTGGAGAGTCCCTCTTCCTCTGCCCCTCCCCCCACCCACTCTCTTTCTCTAAAATAAATAAATAAAATCCCTAAAAAAAAAGGTAAAAAATATTTAAGTTGGTTGGAAGGGGCTGCAGACTAAGAATATTCATTTAGACACTTCCTACTCTAAGGGCCAGTCCTGGAGAGTATTTGGGAAAGATTAAGAGAGGAGCTGAAGGGATACCATCACGGGAATGCATGCACATGGGAAAATGTACCATACACCCACTGATGGGCATTATGAAACCACCAGAGGGCCAAGACAAAGTGGTACTGTCAAAACTACCATAAGACATCTTGTTCACAAGTAGAGTGTCTAACAAGTTATAAATTGTTTTACTAATAGGCAAAAATCTCACCTACAAACAGCAGTGGAAGCAACAAAATAATTGTCCTATATAGCATCTAATTTCAGTCCGTCAGGAAGAAGTAAAAATAACAGGCATCTTTGGAGGCTGTAACCACATTACCAGAACATTTATGGAAGCCCAGGCAGAGTCTACCATGGCCCCACAGTGTATAGGGTAGGGTTCTAGGCTCTGCAGGAAAGACACACAAAATTTCATGACATGAGACTCTAGAAGGGGGCTTGGGGAGATCTCAAAAACCCCTACCATGCAACTGCAAATGATTCTGATGCATAAGAAATGATAAGGGCCCTAAAGCCAGGTAGCTATCCAGGGTTCTTTCTGATAAACAGATTTTAAAATGACATATATTTTTATTTTTTTTTTAAAGATTTATTTATTTTAGAGACAGAGTGCTGGGGGAGGGGCAGAGGGAGAGAGAGAGAATCTCCACCAGACTCTCCATTGAGTGTGGAGTCTTCTGCAAGGCTTGGCCCTAGGACCCCGAGATCATGACCTAAGCCAAAAACCAAGAGTCGGATCCTTAACTAATTGAGCCACCCAGGCACCCCTAAAAAATGACATTTATAAATACTGGCTAAATCCTAAATGAGACAAGGCTTAAAAAATTGCACAAATTCTCTCCTTTGGTTGCATCACACCTTCCTGGTCAATGACACAGGTCGTTCCTTTTTCAGATTACTTTTCTGTCTTTACCTTTTACCTTCCCTGAGCTATTTCTTAAGGCTCTGTCCTCACATCTACACTCTTTTCACTCTGCATGTTTCCAGGAAAATGCCATTCCCGTTCATCACTTTGTATGCTCATAACTTTCAAATCTACTTTTCAATCCAGGAGCATTGCTTTGGCTCTAAACCCATGCATCTACAAGACTAGTCGAGATGATGCAATCTGGATTTTTTGCTTTGACTGTGAGAGCTCATCAAAAATAGAATGCATTGCATTAAGATGCCATTAATACTCCCTTAATTCAAAGTGATCAAATACAGACTAACTACAAGCACATTCTACAAGGGGAACACCTGCTTCTGATGTGGACTGATGATCTTCCCCTCAAAGTCCCTTCCAACCCCAAGGGCTAAGAAATGGAAACTGATATTAGAATGTGAACTAGCAACTATTTTATCTTCCTCATAAGATGTATTAGTAAATGGTACACAAGGCATTGTTATAGTGATAAATTTCATTTGATTAGAAAAAGTATATTCCCAAATAAGGTACTATAAATAAAATAAATAAACTATTCCCAAACAGTGTGCTCCATTTTAATTATTTAAGTCATTTACATTTCAAAGGTCTTAGGAAAAATAAAGTGGTGCCCAGACAAATATACTTCGTTTTCTGTTCAAATGACCCCTGATCTCCCATCTCTCAGAATGTGAGCTCCAAGGGGGCAGGCTCTCAGTCTTTTTCCCCATCTGCGACTACACTGTGGTGTCTAGAAGTACAGGACAGGAATTCCATGAACTCTCAATGGATGAATCAATAAGTCAACGAGTGGTAAGGAAAATCCACTGATACAAATACTGGGAATAAAGTATCTTTTTGAGGCAAAATGGCAAACACTTAAAATTTCTGAAAAGATACTGAACTGCCTACTTTTGAAGAATGATTTCTCTTATTAGAGAGATTAAGCAATGTGGAAGTTAAATGAACAGATTCAAGGATAATTTTTATGTCTTCTGTCACTCAGCTTAATGCTTTCCCAGAACCACAAATTCACCCAAATAATGAAACAAAGATGAATGAGCCACAATGACAGAAGTCTCCCCTGGAAAATGTTTCTAGGGGCCATCTAGTTTCTCCCCTGTTCAACATGCAGCAAGGTGCTTGATTTATTATCTGCACTCTTGTTATCAGAAAGAGCAGAACAAGCAGACACTTACATACTGTTTAAGGGGAATAAAGCTACATGATTACAGTTTAGGGAGCCAACACTAGGATTCTAACATCACACTCTCTTGCCATTTTGTCCTTACCTTCGCAGGAACAGCCCTGTCTTATCAAACCCACCATCAGTGAGGTGCACTGGTGACATCTGGTAGGGGTAGTGAAAGATTTGACAAAAAACTGATGGGTCTTGCGCTGTAAAACAAAGGGATAAAAAAACACACCGATTATTAAAAACATCAGTTAGTTAAAGGATTTCCATACTGTGAATCTCTGGGCCCCACTCGAGCTACCAGGATGTTTTCTAAACGGAAGTGGAATGAATTATTTTCATTTTTCACATCTTTCTGTAATTTATGCTCTTTGCATATTTTTATTAGGCAATATAGAGCGAGGTTATGCTAAAAATAATATAAGAAGTGACATGGTAATTAATTGCTCTTGAATGCCATTTGAAAAGTTATGAACTGTAGCTTTTAATTTTTGCTCACAGATTTTGATTCAGGATTTTTACAGATTCTTCAAATTATTCTTCAGCAAAGAGTTAAGTGAAATGTTATATATTTATAGCTTTACAAATACAGGAATTTAATATGCTTTTATACCTTCTTAGGAAGAACAGAGAGTAACTGAAAATTCTTGTTCCCGCTATAAAGCAAGTATCTCATTTTATGGGACCAAGAACAGAGAACATGTTTATTGAATCTGTTTCCTCCATTGGAAGCAGGTGGTATAACCCTTCAGTAGATAAATACACACACTCTTCTAGAGACAGACAGCAGCCTGAAACTTCTTGTTGCGAACCCACTAAAGTTCTCTGAGTCTTGTCTGTCCTATCTGGTGGTTTAAGTCCATGTAGCCTGCCGCTCTCCAGAACATCCACTCCTCTCCAAATTAACCCTTAGAACGTTTTAATAATAAATGAATTGTAATAACCATTCTTTCACTGTGCTGTGAGCTTAGGGACAAATTAGTTAACTTCTCTGTATCTTACTTTCCTCATTCTATAAAATCGGATCAATAACAGTTGTCTGAATGAATATGTGAACATAAACCAAACATTTTGAACAGTGCTGGGATACAGTAAGCATTCAGAACATAGTTACTTACTTTTGAAAACAAATTTGGTTAATAATTTATTTTATATGTGTGACTGATTTAAACTAGTGAGAACCCTATTCTATTCCAATAATATGTGAATTCTGATGACATACTGTTTTGAAGTAGTAATTTTAGTTGAGACTAACTTACATTAAAAACCTAAAGGGACTAATCAGAGTCACCTGGGTGGCTCAGTCAGTTGAGTGACTCTTGATTTTGGCTCAGCCCATAATGTCAAGGTCATGAGATTGAGCCCCACATCAGGCTCTGCACTCAGCATGGAGTCAGTTTGAGATTCTCTCCCTCTCCCTTTACACCTCCCTACACCTGTCTCTCTCTAAAATAAATAAATAAAAAAAATCTTAAACACACAAACAAAACCCAAAGGGTCCTGGCACCTGGGTGGCTCACGTGGTTATGTATGTGCCTTCTGCTCAGGTCATGATCCTGGGATTGAGCCCCCATGGGGCTCCCTGCTCAGTGGGGAGTCTGCTTCCCCCTCTCTTCCTCTCCGCTGCTCATGCTTTCTTTCTCTCTCTCAAATAAAGTCTTACAAAAAAAAAAAAAAAAAACAGCCAAAGTACAGGGGCTATTCAAAGCTTTAAAATTTAAGTTAAAAATAAATTCTGGGGATGCCTGGGTGGCTCACACATTAAGCGTCTGCCTTCGGCTCAGGTCATGGTCCCAGGGTCCCGGGATCAATCCCCACGTTGGGCTCCCTACTTGGCGGGAAGCCTACTTCTCTCTCTGCCCCTCCCCCTGCCTGTGTTCCCTCTCTCGCTGTCTCTCTCTGTCAAATAAACAAATAAAATCTTAAAAAAAAAACAAACAAAATTCGGGACACTTGGGTGGCTCAGTTGGTTAAGCATTTGCCTTTGGCTCAGGTCGTGATCCCAGGGTCCTGGGATCAAGTCCTGCATTGGGCTCCTTGTTCAGCAGGGAGTCTGCTTCTCCTTCTATTACCTCTCTCTCTCTCTGACAAATAAAAGTGAAAAATCTTTAAAAATATATATAAAATTTTTTTTTAAATTCTACTCTTCTCAAATGGGATATGTGATTTAAATGCCACAAAATCTTCAAAGCAGCACTAGTATCTGACTCTACCACATCTAGAACACAGACCAACTGTAAAATTGCTCCTCTGTGGCCTGAGCCCCGAACAACGAGGGGACACTGTGCCAGTGCTCCACATGCATCATCTCATTTAATGGAGATAATACCCCTGTAAAGACAGGTAATATTGCCTCATGCAGGTAAAGGAAATGAGACTCAGTTACTCATGGATATATAGTTAATGGTAGAATTAAAATTCAAGCCTACATCTGTCTGACTCTTCCATCTCTCAGAGTTTGATCATTTAAAAACATGTAGAATATGTTCCTTAAGAAACCTGAAAACTACACAAGATATGGTTAGGCCAAGACTAGGGGCCTCCATGCCTAGTTTGCTAATATCCTATAAAATATTGCTCAGTATTTCTCCTATATACCAAGTTTTAGTCTTATTTTTTGGTCTTTGAGGAACTATCCAGAGTAAAATTTTAGCATTTTTTTCAATTGATCAAAATTATGGAAAAATGCAAAGTTAGTCTACTGATTCACTCTGGAAGCTTTTATCACAACAAGAAAACTGATCAATGGCTTAAAAGAGGCAACTTCCTTCTTTCTTCTAAGGGACAAGAGATAGGTCTGAAGTATCAGTAATAATAACTGTGGCCACATAATTCTTGACAATACCTATGAAATTGCTGACAAAACACATTATACACTGTCCCCCCCCTCTCCAAGAGATCTACTCAGGATGTCAAATGTCAATTTTAACTGAGTATGCTGGGAAACAAAAATGCTTTCTTAGAGCATTATTTAGCTAACCAGCCAATCAACTGGTAGGTGCTGATTAAAGTGTGGGAGCGGGTGGGAAATACTACCCAAGAGTAAGGAGTCCATGTTTCACTGATCTCAACGAAGGACAGTATAAAATAACGTAATTTAAGATCATGATTCTGGGGCACCTGGGTGGTTCATTGGGTTAAAGCCTCTGCCTTTGGCTCGGGTCATGATCCCAGGGTCCTGGGATCGAGCCCTACATCGGGCTCTCTGCTCAGCAGGGAGCCTGCTTCCTCCTCTCTCTCTCTGCCTACTTGTGATCTCGATCTGTCAAATAAATAAATAAAATCTTAAAAAAAAAAACAAAGATCATGATTCTGATGGCACTGACCTCTAGACAATACACTGTAGGATTCTATTTATTTGGTTTTGGTGGAGTAGAGAGGAACAGTAACAGAGAGATACATGGATCCACTCCTAGGGTCCAGATTACTTGCCTTTCGATCTTTCAAAGATCCCTTTTCTGCCTCCTGGTCAGTATTTAAATTCTAATACTTCTCCAAATGGTAGTTTGAAGAGGAGAAAAAGAAGGGAAAAAAGTCTAGGGAAGGGGGCATTAAACTTAAAGCATGGACCAGGTTAGAGTTTTTTTTTTTTTTTTTAAGATTTTATTTATTTATTAGAGAGAGAGAGAGATCACAAGTAGGCAGAGAGGCAGGCAGAGAGAGGAGGAAGCAGGTTCCCCGCTGAGCAGAGAGCCCGATGCGGGGCTTGATCCCAGGACTCTGGGATCATGACCTGAGCTGAAGGCAGAGGTTTAACCCACTGAGCCACCTAGGCGCCCCTGGGTTAGAGTTTTTATATTATGTGACCATTTGGAGTAAACTGAGAATTAACTATAAACTTGATATTTAAAAAGGTGGACAGAAGAGTGCCTGTGGGGCTCAGTCGGTTAAGCGTCTGCCCTCAGTTCAGTTTGTGATCCTGGGGTCCCGGGACTGAGCCCCACACTGGGCTCCCTGCTTGGTGGGGAGTCTGCTTCTGCCTCTCCCTGTACTCTTCCCCGACTAGAGCTCATGCCCTCTCTCACTCACTCTCAGATAAATAAATAAAATCTTAAAAAAAAAAAGGTGGACAGAAAGAAGGGCTCTCTTCTATTCCAATTTTGTCTGTGTTGTCTGTTAAGCTATCACTGGAGAAGGTAAAAGGTCTTTAACAGAAGCTGGGACAACACAGTAGAACCAATTATGACCCCTGGTAAAAGCTTAACCCTCACTGTTGATAATGAGAATTTTATCACTGATAAATGACAAGAAGTCTTTACCTCATACAAACCCCATGAAGGCACGTGATGTGATGGGCACTGGGGGTTATATGCAACTGATGAATTACTGAACTCTACATTTGGAACTAATGATGATGTATTATATGCTCGCTGATTGAGTTTAAATAAAAAAAGGAAAAAAATAAATTTTTAAAAAGGTTTTTTTTTCCTTTGAACACTTCTAATTATTTTGTTGTAATTGTAGACTTACTCCTTCATCTTTTAAAAAACATGAAGTAAATTTTATTTTGGGGGGAGGAGCCTCAGGTGCACAAAACCGAGTTAACCTTTAGTACACGAAATATCATCACAGAGCTTGGTAGAGGTCCGGTTCTGATCTTATTTTGCCTTATTGCTCTTTCCACCCCTCCCTAATGATTCACTCCTCACCCTTCCCCACGAGATCTGACATCCAGTCAAACAGGATCTACACCTGTGTGTGAAGCTGCCTGTTTCTTCATGTCTTTGATGTTACTTAATTTTTGACAATCTGGTGAGTATAAAGTGATAATTTTTAAATTATTCACTTTTTACTAATGAAGCTGGACATTTCTTCACAAGCTTGTTGACCATTAGGTTTCCTTTTTTGGAAATTCATATCATATTCATATCATCTGCCAGTGTTTCAACTGCATTTCTGATTTTTCCATATAGAGTTGTAGGAGTTTCTTACATATTCTAGAAATTAATCCCTTGCTGGTGTTAAACATTGCAAATATCTTTCACTAGGAGTCACCACCTATTAGCCCCCATTAACACAGCTTTTGCTGGACAAGCATCTTTAATTGTGATGTAATAGCATCCAACAATATTTTCCCCTTATGCTCATGATCTGAGATCTTATTTTCATTGCCTAACCACAAAGAATTTCCCATTTTCTCCCATGTATATTTTTAATTTTTCAAATCATACTAATACCCATAACATGGTTCACAAAGTAAAACAGTATCACGATGCTTACAATAAAAACTGAAGCACCCCTCTGCTCCAAGTCCTCTTTCCTACAGGCAATTTCTTTTAACTCTCGCAGCTGTTTGCCTCCTTCTTCTGTATCTGGGGGGTGGAGGTAGGGTAGGTGAGGGAGGCAAGCCCATACTACTCTCTTTTGATTTATCATATTGACTTCCTCTTACGGAAGAGGAGGCCTGAGCACTGTTATATCAGCCACTCCCTTCAGGTCCTCAATGTTTCCAAAGTGCAGTCTTGGGTTAAACTTTACACTTAGCATTTAAGTTACTATGAACTTGGAATTATAATTCAGTGAGCCGAGAAGTATATCATGGTTCCATCTTTCTTGTGTAATCTTTTGATTTTTCTGAAACTAGTGATGCCGTCCCCTTTAAACTTAATTTTCTAGGTCTCTTTCATTAATTAGCCCCAGATTCTCCAAAGGAATGGCAAAATCTCCTTGAATCTGTTTACCACGTGGTCAAACAGTGAGGAAGAAAGCCTTCAAGACTCCTCCATCCAGTGTTTATCAGACCTGAAGACTCTGTCTTGGAGTCCTCGGCTTCCCTGCTCCCATCTCAGCTGCAGACTTCAGTCTCTCTGTCAACAGATCTGTATGTGATTCTCTCTCCTATGGACTCTATGTCTCTTTCTCCATCTCCTCCTTTGTTTTGGTGGAAATCATTTCTTAGTAGTTTACTTAGAAAGTAGAGCATAGGTGATAACACTTTTAGAAGATCTTCAGTTTCTGAAAATGCTATTATTTCCTCCTAAACTGATTAAACATTTGACAGGGAATCAAAAATCTATCTTGCAATCACTTTACCTTCCAATTTTCCTTTCCATTTTGCTATTAAGTATCATGCCATTTTGATCCCTAGTCATTTGAATGTGATGTATTTTTTTCTAAAGATTTATTTATTTGAGAGAAAGCTTGAGCAAGCAGGGGGAAAGGGCAATGGGACAGAGAAATTCAAGCAGGCACCCTCCTGAGCACAGAGCTCAATACAGGGGCTCAATCTCAGGACCCTGAGATCATGACCTGAGCCGAAACCAAGAGTCAGGCCCTTAAATGACTGAACCACCCAGGTGCCCTGATGTTTTATCTCTTTGGTGGCTTATAAAAGTTCTCTACAGTCTTGATACCTTGGAACAATGCAGTGCGCGTGGGCGGGACGGGGTGCTTGTTATTGGTACACTGTGCAGAAAACTGCTAGGACTCTGCAGTCTGGATATGTCCTTCGGTTGCAGAAAGTGCCTGTATTATGTACTGCACAAGTTCCTTCCTTTTCTTTTTTCTCTGTTATATTACCAGAACTTTTTTTTTTAATATTCATTTCTCACATTTTCCCTATTTTCTATCTATCCTTTTGCAACAAGTTCTAAGAGATTTCTTCAAATTATGTCCCAACTCTTCTAATGAATTTTTAAACGTTTGTCCTATTTTTAACTTTCAAAGTCTTCCTGTTTTTCTGGTTATTCCTTTTTGTTTCCTTCTGCTTTGTCATTGCATCTTTTTTCCTTCGGTGAAAACAGGAAATCTTTTTGTTTGTATCTCTTCCTTTTGCTAGAGGATTTCCTGAAATGCCTCCTAATTGTTGGGAATTTGCTCACATTTAAGTGTAAGTCAGTAAAAAAGCTGACCAAAAGTTTATTCATTTATATTGTGCGTGTGTGTGTGTGCGCGCTTGTGCGTGCCATCAATGTACACCCAACCATCTCACTGGATTCTCAACTGCCATTATCCCTAAGTCTTTTCTGGGTCATTCAATTTCTCCAGAGACTCCACTGAAATCCTTGAAATCTTCCCAGGATGGGAGGTAAGGAGGGAGACAATAAACCCAATGGCCAACATTCTGGGAGCTAAGCAGAAGAAAGGGTTTGGAGCCTCACCTTCAGCTTGCGGACGTCTGTAATATCTCACTACTCCTAGTTCAACACCTCCCCTCTCTCACCAACCACTGCACCTGGAGTCCTTCAGTCTGTGGTCTCTAGTTCAGTTATTCCACAAAATGAACATTCTGCTGAGTTGGGGGTAAGCTGTCTGGTTTTGAGAGCTACAATAACAGTGCTTTATATGGACTTGGAACCAATTCCCCAACTCATTCTAGACTCCCTTTTTCACTCCTGCTCCTCGAGGTGTCGGCTGCCTTATTATTCTGCTTGATCTGAAGTCTGTCCTCTATGTACCCCTCAGGAAGGGCTTGTGGGGACAACAGTTCTTGACTTTTTGCACATTCTTAATACTTCTCTATGGCTTTTATTTTTGAAGGATGCTTTATTTTCCATAAAGATCTGAAAATTCTTAAAAATCTCTGACATCTCGAACTCATCAAATTGTTTAAACTACGTGCAGGTTTTTGGAATATTAATTGTTATCTCAATAAAGTTGTCAAAAAGTCAGAAAGGGAGAAAAACCCTCGGACTCACACTTTTCTAGGGCATTTTAAAAGTTATAGAGCTGTTTTCTGGCATAGTGTTGCTACTGAAAAGTCTGATGAAAATTTCATTCTTTTCTTTCCCCTTGAGTGACTTATTACACTTTTGTCCAATATCTTTTTTCTTTATAGGCCAAGAGCTTACTGGAATGTGTTTTCTTTCATCTGAGTTGATTTTCTTGGCTATGCTGGGTGCCTCTGTGCTATGAGTTTCAAATCTGCTTTATTTTAGAAAATTTTCTTGAACACAGATTTTAGTATTTTCTGCTGCTTTCGTGGTCTCTATCAGAGACTCCTATTATGTAAACACTGGCCCTTCTTTGTTGTTCTTTCCTGTCCATCACTTTTCTCAAATCCTTTTTACCTATTCCCTCATTTCTTTTCTTTTAAAAAAGATTTACTTTTTTATTTCATTTGGAGGGGGGAAGAGAGAGTGTGTGTGCAAGTGGGAGGAGTAGCAGAGGAAGAGGGAGAGAGAGAATCTGTAAGCTGATTTCCTGCTGAGCATGGAGCCCAACATGGGACTTGATCCCACAATCCCCACCCAGATCATGTCCTGAGCCAAAATCAAGAACTGGACACTTAACTGACTGAGCTATCCAGGCGCCCCTTCTCATTTCTTGATCTAACAAAATAAAAAAAAATCTTTCCATTTTCTTTTTTTTAATCTTTCCAATTTCTATTTTCATAAGTGATCTATTGAGTTTATTTACTTCCAAATTCTTATAGGTCAATCTGTATGCTTGCAATCATATTTCATCTTAATTTCTAATTCTTTCCCTGGATTTTTGTCACCTCTCTTCAGATCTTGCTTTCTCCAACACTCCTATTTCTAAGGCTTGCTATTTCTAATTTTTGTTGTTTCAAGCTTCTATGGTTTCCTTAATTTATTCTGAAATACTGATTGTAGTTTTTCTTGGTTTTGTAGACATGTGTTTCTGGCACACTTTCATTTTTTAAGATACACTGTTCTCTTTTAGTAGGTGTGAGATTTGACTGTGACTGGTTTCCTCCTTTTTAAGTGAAATGACTTTTCCTGTCATTTCACTTAAAAGGGAGGGGTGGGCCAGAGTAATTTTTCCAGCTCCATGCCTTTGCATAAAATGATTTTTCAAAATGATCTCATGTTTTCTGAGTTCTTCCTCCCCTCTTCTTAATCACCTGGACTTTCTCTTTCCTTTCCTTTCTCGCTCAATTGTGAACCCATTCCTCGCTGACCCTTCTTTGTCTGGGTCTGTGATCTGGAAGGGTGTTTTCTGATCATCCAGTTTTGAGGATTTACAACTGCAGCACTGTCGCATCTTCCCACCATCTTGCCTCCCTTGTCCTTGCCTGTAGGATGGTGCTTGCAAAATCCTCTTGGTTTCTTCTGTTCTTGAGATGCCCAGCAGTACATACTTGTGTTTTGGCGATTTTCTGGCTCTGGATTTTCATGAATCCCACTTTCTTTCTTTCCCTTTTTTTTTTTTTTTTTAAAAGATTGTATTTATTTAACAGAGAGAGAGAGAGAGATCACAAGTAGGCAGAGAGGCAGGCGGGGGGAGGGGGAAGAAGGCTACCTGCTGAACAGAGAGCCCAATGTGGGGCTCAAACCCAGGACCCTGAGATCATGACCGAGCCAAAGGCAGAGGCTTAACCTAATGAGCCACCCAGGTGCCCCATGAATCCCACTTTCTTTAGCAGAGTGTTTAATACCATGGCGAGGGGTGGTGATGGGGGTCTTACAGATGACTTTTTTTTTTCCTATCAGTTTGTATTTTGAAGTTTGTGGGAAAATCTTCTCATTTACTGTCCAGGTCTCATCTGTACTTTTTTTTAAAGTTCTAACATCTACCCAGTTGGTCTGTTTTTATGATGATTCAGTGAGATTCAAAAACCATGCTGCCACAGAGACCAAGTTCCCAGAATCCTCTACCCTCTATGCACTGGGTTCTAGAGACTTGCTATCAAATATTTTTCATTAAAATGTTTAAAAATTGTATTTAAAGGGGCGCCTGGGTGGCTCAGTGGGTTAATGCCTCTGCCTTCGGCTCAGGTTATGATCTCGGGGTCCTGGGGTCAAGCCCCGCATCGGGCTCTCTGCTCAGCGGGGAGCCTGCTTCCTCCTCTCTCTCTGCCTGCCTCTCTGCCTACTTGTGATCTCTGTCAAATAAATGAATAAAATCTTTAAAAAAATTGTATTTAAAAAAATGGTACTGATTCACGTTTCTACCTATAATGTGTCACAGTATCCTGGTGACAACAAGGGTATGTATACCACAAATGTAAAGAGGTAGCTCATTATTACTTTATTCTGCTTTTCTCCAACTTCTCGTACTCCAACTTCTCCAACTTCTGACCAGCTTTTCACTCTAAGTCTCCAACTTCTGACCAGCTTTTCACTCTAAGTCGTTTTAAGTTTTCATCAGCCTATGCCTGGCTTTTGGCCAGTTAACTATCACATGTTCATCCCCATGTTTATAAAAGCTCTTGGTGCATACAGATATTAACCCTCTGTCCTCTGTCCTGCATTTTCTCTATTATACTGTCTGAGAATGTGAATTAAAATCTCCAATCTGCCTCTAACCTACTCCTCCCAAGTTCTCAGCTCTTGATGTATACAGGTTAGGGCTTCTTTGTGAGGACCATCCAAATTCATGATCATTCTTTATTATTCCCTCTATTAGCAGGCAACGTCCTCTTTCATGCCATCTGCTGTTTTACACCTTAAACTCCATATTACAGTACGTATCTGTGACCTCTGCTTTCCTTTCTTTTCTTCCCTTCCATCCACCTTTGCTTTCAGCCATGCAGCTTCTCACTGGCTCTCACGGTAGGCTCCCTCTGGGGGGCCAGCTGCCACTTAGGAAGAATGCGGCTGTCATATGGACAGACCCTGAGCATCAGCTGCCTGTCACCGGAGCGAGCCATCCTGCACACGCAGCTGCACCTCCAACATCTGTAGCCTCAGCTCCCAGCGGACCCCGGCCCCACGGCAGACTCTCTGTGAGAGCGCCCCACTGGAGCCCTTCTCAAATTCATACCCACGAAACTGTGAGCATAATAAAAATTTTCTAAGCCATTAGGATTTGAGGCAATTTATTGCAGCTAAGAGCACCAGGTCACCATGTTTCCCTTTCTTTTCTCTTTCCTGCCTTCATTCAACGAATAGCATTTCCTTAGAAATATGATAGTTTACACGCTAGTCTTTCATGTGTTCCTTTCAACTTAAGATTCAGACTTGTGCTTACTTTATCAAGTTACCAATATTTGTTTAAACATTTATATGCTACTACTATGTCAGGTGCTGCTCTACGGTGTTTACAAACATTAAGGTTCTTTAAAACCCCAAAGAATCCAGGGAAATGGATACCATGATTGTACTCATTCCTGATGAGGAAATGGAAGCAAGGAAGAGTAACTTCCTCAAGTTCACACAGCTAATTTGTGACAGTGACTTAGAAGGCCCTGCTAGGAACCAACCACAATAACTACACCATGCTATGCTGTCTCTGCAGCTTCTCCCCAGATGAGAAAGTGCCTAAGCTCACCTCACCCGATCCTTACACTTAACCTCCTCTGTGTTTGTATTTAGATTAATTCTGGACAGCTTTGATTATGTATTTCCTTTCTCTTCGACTTTTGTAGAGTGAGGGTGCTTGTTTTTACAGACCATAGCACAGTGCTGTACCTACTCACCCTATTTCCCAAGTCTCTCACAGTGGCCTCACAGCTTTCTATCTCCGTTTGATGGAGAATTTCCTCCAAGAATATTTACTCCCCCCACCCCAGTTTTACCGAGATATAACTGACATATAATGTATTAGTTTAAGGTATACACCATCATGGCTTGATACATGCATATAATGAAAAATGACTACCAAAGTTAACATCCATCACCTCATACAGTTGTGATTTTTTTCCTTGTGAGGAGAATGTTTAAGATCTACTCTCTTAGCAAGTTTCATGTTTCAAATATACAATGTGGCATTGTTAACTATAGTCACCATGTATTCCATTTGTCCACAGAACTTATTTTGTAACTGGAAGTCTGTACCTTTTCCCTCATCTTCTAGCCCCACTTCTAACAACCAATACTCCATTTCTACGAGTTTGAATTTTTAAGATTGTATATATAAGTGAGATCATTATAGTATTTGTCTTTCTCTTATTTAACATAATGCCCTCAAAGTCCTTCCATGTTATCATAAATTGCAAGATTTTCCTCTTTCTTATGGCCATATAATAGTCCATTGTGTGTGTGTGTGTGTGTGTGTGTGTGTGCGCACGCGCGTGCGCGCGCGCGCAGCACATTTTCTTCATCCATTCTCTGTCAGCGGATACAGGTTATTCTGCATCTTGACTATTGTAAATAATGCTGCACTGGACACAGGGGCACATATATCTCTGAGACAGTAATTTTGTTTCCTTTAGGTATATACCCAGAAGTGGAGCTGCTGGAGCATATGGTAGTTCTATTTTTAATTGTGTGAGGAACCTCCATACTGTTTTCCACAGCGGCTGCACCAATTTACACTCCCACCCACAGGGCAGTAGAGTCCCCTTTTCTCCATATCCTCACCAACACCTGGTTATCTCTTTGTCTTTTGGATGGCAGCCATTCTAACAGGTGCGAGGTGGTATCTCATTGTGGTTTTGATTTGCGTTCCCCTGATGATTAGTGATGGTGAGCACCATTTTATTATCTTTGGCCATTTTTCGGTATGTCTTCTTTGGAAAAATGTCTATTCTGGTCCTCTGCCCATCTTTGAATTGGATTATGTGGCTGTTTTTTTTGTTTTGTTTTGGGGCTATTGAGTTATATCAGTTCTTCTGTATTTTGGATATTAACCCCTTACCAGACAGGACTCACAGATATTTTCTCCCATTCCATAGGATGCCTTTTCATCTTGTTAATGGTTTTCTTTGCTGTGCAGAAATTTTTTACTTCGACGTAATTCCACTTATTCACCTTTGCTTTTGTTTCGTTGTCTTTACTTATGACATCAAATCCAAAAAGCCATTCTTAAGACCAATATCAAGATTACCCACCATTTACTTCTAGGACTTTTATGGTTTCAGATCTTAGGTTCAAGTCTTCAATCTGTTTTGAGTTGATTTTTGTGTATGGTGTGAGACAGTGGTCCAGTTTCATTCTTTTGAATGTGGATATCCAGTTTTCCCAGTTCCATTTATTGAAGGAACTATCCTTTCCCTATTGTATATTTTTGATGCCTTTGACATAAATTAATTGATCATATGTGTTTATTGAACAGATACATCATATTTATTTCTGGGTTCTCTTTTCTGTTCTAGTCATCTATATGTCTGTTTTTGTGCCTGTACCAGACTGTTTTGGTTACTACAGCTCTGTAATACAGTTTGAAATCAGGAAATGTGACGCCTCCACATTTTTCTTTCTGAAGACTGCTTTGGCTATTTGAGGGGATTTTTGTGGTTCCATACAAATTTTAGCATTGTTTTTTCTATTTCTGTAAAGAATGCTGTTGGAATTTTGACAGGGACTGCACTGAGTCTATAGATCGCTTTATGTAGTACAGACATTTTAACAATATTAATTCTTCCAATCTGTGAACACATAATACATTTCCATTTATTTGTTTCTTCTTTAATTTCTTTCATCAATGTCTTACAGTTTTCAGTGAAGAGATCCTCTACTTCCTTGATTAAATTTATTCCTAGGTATTTCATTCTTTTCGATGCAACTGTAAATGGGACTGTTATCTAAATTTCCCTTCCTGATAGTATGTTCTTAATGTATAAAAGAGTATTTTCAGAGAAGCTTTTTTTTAGAATAATAAATTTACTAAGTTCTTGTATACATGAAAATATTTCTAACTTACTCTCATAATTAAGTGATATTACAGCTGAGTTAAAATTTTAAGGTTCAAAGTCCTTTTTCTTCAACACTTTGAACATTAACCTTAATTGTTTTCTTGCATTTAGTGTTGTTGAGAAGTCTGATACCAATTTAATTTTCCTTTACAGATAACTTTGTCTTTGAAAATTTTTAGGATTTCCTTAAATTTTACTATAATGTGTCTAAGTGTAACTTTTAAAAAATTATTCTCTTTAGCACATAATGATGTATTTCAATGAGGTCTTTCATCTTTAATTACTGGGAAATGTTAAGGGATTATTTCTTCAAGTGCTTCTGTTTTCTTCTTTCCCCTCCCAAGTCCTACTACAGAGATACTGAAACTATTTCTGTCATGTGTTGTATCATCCACGTCATCTTCCACCCCAATAACTTGTTCTTCTCCTACATCTAGTTTGCTCGTCCTGTTAAAGCCATCTGCTGAGTTCTTTATTCCAGCACTTATATTTTCACATGAGCACTTGCAAAATTATTTTCTTCCTAGATGCCTTCTGCCACTCCATGTTACCAATATACTTCCTTAAAAAAAAATTTCATTCAGATACTTATTGTGCCTATTTTAAATTCATATTCTGGCCTCAGAATTTTGCTTTATCTAGCCTAGATTATTCAGCTTGTTTTTCTTCTATGCCAGTTACACGTCTGTATATTTTATTAGCTTTTCAGATCCACCAATCCCTCACTCTGCAGTTTATCCAGGCTTTCTGTTCTGGGAAGGGAGAACATTTGTTTTCCAGTTTCTAGAATTTCACTGTAGGAGCTTGAGATAAGCAACTAAATCTTCATGTTCTACCATAATCAATACTTCAGTGATAGTTATGTTGAATAGAATGAAAAATAATTCACCTGAATTTTTCACTAAATGTTTCTCTTTCTCAGTAGTTTGTCAACTTCAATCTTAGATTCTTCAACTTCTTTACAATGCATCCTCTAAGCACTACTCCTTAAAATAGCAGACTTCAAAACACTGAATTTAGGAAGATGGAAACAAGGAGACCACAAAAAAGACAGCAAGTATAGAAGCAATAATTTCTATTCATTGGAAATTTCCATTTATTTTACTACCTACATGAACTAACTATGCCAGATAAGTAATACCAATCTGTGTCTTCTAGAACTCCAAACCTTCTCAAATTATGGTATAACTATGTGTTTGTTAACTGCATATCTAACATTAATAGTAGATATTGTTTAAAAGAAAATACTTAGAAATGTGCAGATCTACATGCAAATATTGGTCCTGTAGCTTACTATTTGTGTGACATTTGGAAAGTCAATTTCTCTAAGCCTTAGTTTTCTGCTTTATGGAGACATATTAGATACCTTCAAACACTGTAGTAAGAATTGAATTAGAAACTTTTAGACACATGATAGAAATAATAGTGAAAGAAATGATATAGTCGATAAATAATGTCTGAGGCATAGTCCTATTCAGTAAATTGTAGATACAATTATGATGCTGCTCTTTACATTATTTTTTGATTGATAATTTAGAGGCCTTTTAAAATGTTTAATCCCATAAATATTTATGTAAATACTTCAAGAATGATGGTAAGGCTATTTTCCTGTAGATATAAAAATAAGAGTATAACCCCAAAGAACTAGCAAAACAAAAACCCAGCATTCTTTTGAACTTTGCAGGTCTGTAGTCTTTCTTCTGAATCAAACATGCATTTGAATACATGCTAATGCTGTGCTTATGGTCTACTCAAGTTTCACCTTCCTCTACTACTATGTATTCTGTGTTTTATATTTTAAAACGGGAATAATTAATAATGAAAAATTGTTTGGAATTTTGAAAAAATTGGTTTATCAGTGATTTTATTTCTCCTTCAATTTGTTAGTGTCCAAAACTGATCTGAAAAAACCTTAAGAGCATAAAGCAAAAGGAGAATGTATATTAAAAACAGTAATCTTTCAAAAGCTCAGAAATCAAAAAAAAAGAAGACAGAAAACTTCCAACTTGTCAGGCTTTTCCACTAATAAATAAAACCAACCAAACCAAACTATGCACTTCAATAAAGCCCTTCCATTTTCAATTTTTATAATTTTTCAATTAAAATTATTATTAAAAAATAGACAAAAGATGGAAGAAAAACAAAACAAACTTTACATCACTCTTCCTACCTTTCTTAGCAGGGTTATTTCCAGTCATATAAGATTTACTTTCTTTCTAAGCTTTTATGTTTGCAATTTTGAGGAAACCAATAGTAAAAACCACAGCAAATATAACCAGCAGAAGAAAACCACTATTCGTGGTTTTTTTTTTTTTTTTTTCAGAACACATCATGCTTATATCTAGATTGAGTACCTTAGCTGGGAAGCCAGTTGAACCAGGACATGCCTTTTTCCTTAAGGTTGGTGTGTGAACTGGAGGAGGAGTACTGTCTACAGTCTGAATCCAGGAGCAAAAAAGGAAATAAAAGTCATGAAACACACCATCTATTTCAAACATAACCAAAAAATAAGTCAAAGTAAATAAAGCCAAGCAAGACATCAATAAGGCAAAAAATATCTCAATGAAGCTAAAATTCTCATAGTGTTGATAATTTAAATTTCAGCCTGAAATGTCTACAGATAAATAGTTGTTCAAGTAGCAAAAAAACATTTGTCTGGAAATTAAAAAAAAAATGATTCAGAAAAGAGAATCCACAGAAGAAAACAAAACACAGCATATAGCCTACATAAAAATGAGGATCTTAATTTTTTTTTTTTTTGAGGATCTTAATTTTCAAGTTCATCTGAAAATGCCACATTAATTCTTAAAAGTATCTGGTTTTTTAAAAGCAGGATTTATAATCAAAATATTTAAAAGATTCTTTTAACTCTTAACTTCTTTATACAGAATGTATGTTACATATATAGAACACAATTCAGTGTATTTGTGTGAGTTTGTGTGTGTATGTAGAAATAAAGAGAGAAAAGAGAGAGAGATTGATTAGTGGGATTTTGTGCAGAAATCAATTTCCAAAGAACGGAGTTAGACTATTTAGTATTACTGGAACTCAGGACTTAGCATACAAGTTAAAAGACGTATCTTTAGACGATATCAATGTAAGATATTTCTTTCAATGAAAGGAAACACTGATTTTACTGGAAAAGAAACATCACTTAATTAGCAAAGTATTAAAAAAAAAGGTACAAAGAATTACTTCATTTTAGGATGTAAGCAAGCAAAGAAGAGGAAAAAGCTAGCTTTGAATAAAGTTATAGAATAGTCTAGAATATTGAGAAAAATAGATGATCTCTCTTTGCTTCTGTTACTACATAAACAGAGTATTTTCTATGCCCTATAACCTTAAAATGGAAATGAATTGAGCTTCTTAGAGTTTTCTGCTTGTGAGTTTAGTTCTAGTTTATATTTACCTTTAAATAGCTTGAAAAAGTTTTTTTTTTTTTAATATTTTATTTATTTATTTTTTAGAGAGAGAGAGAGAAAGCACGAGCTCAGGCAGACAGAGTGGCAGACAGAGGCAGAGGGAGAAGCAGGCTCCCCGCCGAGCAAGGAGCCTGATGTGGGACTCAATCCCAGGACGATGGGATCATGACCTGAGCCGAAGGCAGCCACTTAACCAACTGAGCCACCCAGGCGTCCCTTGAAAAAGTTTTTAACCCAATTTATAAATTAATGTTTAGAAAGGCAAACATGAGACAAAAGAAGAACACTGAAAAGCTATATAAAAGTTAATAAAAAACAATCAATAGGAAACAAAACTGACATTATAATTTACAAAGAAAGTCCAACAAAAGTTTCCGAAAAAAGGAGTGAAGTAAGGCTGTTGGACACAAGATCGAGAGGGTTTATAAAGACCATAAGAATATATATTTGGAAAAAATTCCATTCCCTGTAGCAACAAAAACTTTAAGGTACCTAGGAACAAATGTAACAAGCAATATGAAGTAAATTCATAAGGAAATTGACAAAATTTTATTGAAAGATATAAAAATATCTAAGTGATACATATACCCTGTTCATAGGTGGAAAGAGCCATTCACAAAGATGTCAATTCTCCTCAGATAAATCTATAAATTCGGTTCAATTTCAATCAAAGGTCCTACATGGAACCTGACAAACTGATTCCAAAAGTCATATGTAAAACTAAAGGGTCAAAAAGAAAAAAAAAGGAAAAGGTAGGTGGGAGTGGCTGATTATACTAGGTGAATTATTTTAAGGTTATAATAATTAATAAGACAATGTGATACTGATGCAGGAATAGACAAAAAGAACAACAGAAGAGAATAAAGAAACCCCAAACAGACCCATATACATAAAGCAGAGAGTGTCTTACAAATCAGTGGGGGAAATATAATAGAGTTGGTTGTTCATATGAGAAAAATAGATTTAGAACCCCATTTCATATAATATGTAACAATAAATTCAGTTTAAGGCCCTAAACACATAAAATAAAAAATTTTAAACTTTTAGAAAAAAGTATGGAAGAAAATTTATAAATGCTGCATATGCATAGGGAAGAACTGCTTTAGAAAGACATGAAAAACAGAAGTTATAAAGGAAATGACTGATATATATAAGCCTGCTTCAAAATAAACACTGTTGCAAGACCAAAAGATAACAAATAAAAATTTAAAATAAGCACAGACTGGAAGAGAATATTTGCAGTGCATATAGCCAGCTAAGGATTAGTATCCAGATTACATAAAGAACACTTACAAAAATAGGAAAAATAATTCAATAGAACAACAGACAAAAGACATAAACAGGCAAACCACCAGTGCTCAATAAACATAAAAAGATGCTAAATTAATACTTGAGATCAAAGAAATGCAAATTAAAAACAAAAATGCCACTCCATACCCATCAAATTGGCAAAAAAGCTAATGTCTGACAGTACCAAGGATTGGCGAGGATGTGGGAAAATGGGGAACTCTCACATATTGCTGGTGGGAATGAAAATTGGTCCAACCACTATAGAAAATAATTTGGCAAAATCTAGTTACAGTTGAAAATGCATACACCACGCAACGCAATAATTCAGCTTCCTGGTATATATGCTAAACAAACCGCATATGTGCAAAAGCAGACAGCTACTAGGATGCTCACTTCAGCACTGACGATAATAACAAAAACTGAAAACAACCTAAATATCTAACACTAGGAGAATACATAAATGGTTGTGGTATATTCATACAATGGAATATTATGCAACAGTTATGATGAATCAACTAAAGGGACATGTATCTACGTGAGTAAAGCTCAAAAGCATAATGAAAGAAATGAAGATTTATGTTTGTGTAAAACATTCTCATGTATTGTTCACGGATGTAAATGAAGTGAAATGTAAAACCAAGAAAGAAGATGCACATCAGTTTCAGGGTTTTTAGATATGTCTGAGAAAGGAGAGAGGGGAATGGTATAGGAAAGGGTGTTTCAACTCTCTGAAATATTCTCTTTCTGAAAACAGATTTGAAAAGGACAGGGCAAAATGTTCACATCTGTTAAATCTGTGGGTGGGTTACATACATGTTTATTATCCTCTGTATGCTTGAGATATTTCAGCATTAAAAATGTATAAACTCGAAATATTGAAACAATGATTAAAAAAAAAAAAAGCAGAGACTCATCAACTTAACTAGTCTGAGGTAGTCTGTCACAGGGCTGCAAAAAAATCAAGTCTGAATCTAACTACAGATCACACTTCACTTCGGACAGCTTTCCAAAGTGGACTAACTGCTTCTCTTGGAACACAAGACACAGCTCTAGGGATAATACAGGAAACAAAGGGGCTAGGTCAGAACTGCAAGCTGAGTAAAGCATCCGAATTGCATCTTGAGGCAGGAGGGCTTCCCTGAGGCGTGACACACATCCTTCTGACTTGTTGAGGAAAAAACCTCTGCTGAGAAAACTGGCCGAATGGCTGCTTGAAGCCAGTGACTAACAGGACGTACAAAACAACACTGTTTTTGTACTATTAAAAGACATGGCACAGTTGGATGCCTCTTGCTGACTGAGCAATTAGAATAAAGTGTTCAGTGGCCAGCAGCGGCAATTTTCATTTTAAGCTGTACTTACGAAGCAACAGTTGTGTAGGTCTTACTAGATTTACTGAGAATGGCACCTGACACGGCCAGGTGCCTACCAAGTTTCTATCTGACTATTCCAAAAGTGAGATAACCCTTCCTTCTGTTCCACATAGTCCTCTACTTAAAATAAAGACTACCTTTATAAGTAAATATTTGTCTATTTTAGGTTGAATCTGGAGGGGGCAACTTTTGACTTTGGTTTTAGAGTCCTATTTACAGTATCAGTCAAATGCAATGATCTCCAATACACTGTGACTTATTGCATAATATATTTGATTAAAAGAAGAGTCAGATTTCACTTATTTTTTGCAATTCCCTCTTTCCTGACACAAGTGAAAAGTTGGGGAGCAAGACTGCTCCAGTGAGGCACCTTAACTGGCTCAGCTTCACTAGAAGTGGAAGGAGATGTGGACCTTGACTGGATGTTAACCTTGATGTTCGGATTCCGTACATATGTGTTCTCAACGGGATCGGTCTAGGAAGATAAGTTGGGAAAAACAAAAACCCAAGAAATCACTTTCAAACAATGTGCAGCTCTTAGCAAACTTCTGTAAGGCATGATCATGATAACATTCCTTGAGAAGAGGAAAGCAAACTTCAGTTTGAATATTCACCTTTGGGATGTGTCATTACACAAAAGCATAACCACGAGCTTTAATGTAAACAAAGATAAAGACAACAGTTAACAGAATGCTCCCATCTTCACTGCCAGTCTCTGACTTCGAGCATTGTCTCTACTACACGTTCTTGGCTTGCCTTCCACAAACGAAATCATATGTGTATGTGTGAATTAAGTGCCGAGTACTTAACAGAGTATGTGCTGCAGGTTAGAGATAATTTTGTCCTTCATAAGAAGGAAATTTGGTCATCTACCAGGCATTACTTCAAAGTAAAAGAAACTAATTCATCCGCTTTGTGTTGGCTGGGGCAACATTGCCTTTTTATTCTGCAGCAGTAGAAACACCAGCACTTATATTCAGCTGCATCCTTTTAACCAAGTATTTTTAGAAACTCAAAATGCTTGGGGTTAAAATTTAGCATTAAAGATGTTATGGAGCATACTGATCGATGATATATTCAGCTTGGCAATTTTCAAAATTATCAGGTTTGCATTTTTGAAATGAAAGTCAATGAAAGCAATTTCGAAAAGAGGTTGGGGAATTTGTTTCAGCTGTATTGTACGGCAAGAACAATGCTTAGATCAGAAGTCACTATTCAGTAAGAACAATCAGCTTAAGGATTTTAAGTAGGTACTATTTCTAGAAATCTCCTCCTTCTAAGTTTCCATACGATTACATAAATTGCCAGATGAGTAAGAATCCATGGGGGAGGGGTTGTTAACATGGAATTGATAAGCAAAGCAGTCCTGATGCATTTTACACTGGTAAGAACCTAAAATGACCTCACATAATCAAGTTAAGTTGCTCATGAAGTTTGAAGGAAGGGTCCAAGTAGGGGATTTGTTAAATGCGAAAATGGAGTCATTTTTTAATAAAATTTAAGTTTCTGACCTGTCACACAATGTAGCCCGTAGCCTGAGTGAAAGAGGTAAAAGCAGAAGTTTCTGTGCAAAGGATAATGCTGTGAATGGGACTGGACAGCGAATATCGTGGCTTTCGGCCTCCGATCCCGATCCCAATTACTTTAAAGATGCCTCAAAAGTGAGAAGGGCAGGAGTACCGGCTGACAACTGAATGCGGGTCTGCTCTTTGAGCCCCGTGAATACACACCGGCCAGAGGCGAGCACAGGGTTTGATTACCTCTTCCTGCGCTGGCATTAGAACACGCTGCCTTAAGGCATTTTTGTCAGCACGCACCCTGCTGGGGGCTGTACACTACAGAAACTGCCCCTAAACATCCACCCACTGCCTGCCCCCCACCCCATAGCTGGTCCTTCAAACATTCAACGTCATGTTTCATGACCCTGTGAAAATTGTGACATGATGACAGTGTGATACTGAACAAAGGAAAAAATACACCATCAAAGTTTAATCCTTGGTTACAGAAATTAGTGACTCTTAAAGAACTCTCGAGGCTTTAAATACATACCTCTTGACCCTTCTTTAGAATTACTGTCATTTATAAAAAGTCTGTAGCTCCTAACAAGTTTTTAACTCATAGATAAAAAAGAAAACAGGAATGAGCATAAATTTTAAAATGATTTTCTTAGCTGTATGAGGTAAAACTGGTTATTCAAAAGAGGAAACACTAAGATTTAAAAACTAACCCATTACCAATTCTAATAAAACAGAATAATGAAAATTAGCATACCAGCTTTTTGGAACTATAAGCTCTTAAAATAAATTCCAGAAATTAAACAAAACCAGGTAGTTTTTGTTAAAACAAATTAAAAATAAGTAAAAATATTTGAGTAATATTTTGAGATGGTGTTGGGTATATTTGAAAAGTTGAACTATGCCATTTACAATGATACTGATTTTTTAAAAAACCATGAATGTTTAAAAGTTTAAAAATTACCACTTTATTTTTAAAAAGTATGTTTCTTAGAAAGACAAGGAACAAAAAAGATGAATAAAACTCATGGCAATAACATTTTGAATATTAAACTAAAAAATTTTCCCTCACATCTTCTAACAGCTACTAGAAGCTACCTGTTAGATTAATTAATTTATATATTTCATTTCCTTTCTGGATTACTGCCAGTGTCAAGAATATCTCAAAAGAGATTTAACAGGAAGAATAAAAAAAAATAATACCACTTCCATATTTTCTATGTCGAAGTGTTAATTAGTATCAGCATGCTTTTTTCAAGATGTTATTGGTTTTTCATGGTTTTTCAAGATGTTATTAATTTTATCTATAATTACATGCTTATTCATACATTTATAACTAAGGACTTTTTCTACCCACTAAGAAGCAATTGATTTTACTGAATTTTCAGAATACTCAATAACTACAAGCCAGACTTTGCAGACAGCCTAAGGTTAATGTGATGATTGGCAATGATGCAGATATAACATGGCAGCAAAGCATCTTATTATTAGCACATCAATTATATTTACCTTCCGAACTTTTACCACCATCCTTGTGAACTTCTATCATGGTTATAATACAATCATTAATAGTACACTTAAACCACGGAAGGAAATTCTTTGTGTTTTGAAAACTGAATAGCACTAAACATAAGCAATGACTTGAATTAATGAAGCAGGAAAAGCTGGTAAACATGATCTACATCTATAGCAGCGATACCACAGTTCAGTAATTGCATTTATGATCGTAGAAAAAATGACAAAAAGGAGAAAACAGTGAAAAACAATACATAGCTAATATTAACTGGACAGTACCTTCTGACAGTATCTGGAGGAAGTTCTTGGAAACAAATATTAGGCCAGACGGTGGCTGGCCCACTGAGTACTGAGTACCACTTAACTGAACAGTATAAGCAATCCACTGCAATCTACTGAGAAAGATGAGAACTATATCTTTATCTAAATGTGATTTTTTCTTAGTTTTTGGTTAACTAATTCATTTTCCAAGTAAACCTACTACACGGAGTTATTCTGATGAACAGGCATTAGAAACATCTACTACACCCCAACATCATTTTTACCGATTGCTCTACTCTTTGGGCAAAAAAAAAAAAAAGAAAGAAAAACCGAGTAAGTATCAGCAGTATTATCCACAGTGCAGAACGCTGTCATGTAGAAAGTCCATAATGTTTCCTGAATCTATTAGGATTTCCCTACTGAGTGATCCACAAAATTTATTTTTAGACTAGTGCAATGAGATAGAAATGTTTCTTCCCCCCTAGGATCAGATCTCATTTTTAGGTGAAATCCTCAAATTATGCAGTACAGTTTTCTGATAAATAATAAAAACAACTAAAACAACTCATCTTGAATGTGTATCAATGGGCCTTTTCTACTCCAAAAATAATTACAGATTTGAACAAATACAAGCAAAACATTCTCATAAGAAACCTAGTTTTAAAGTAAAAGATACCAAGATTTGATACAAATTAGATATAGTTTTTAAAAAAGCTTACATCTACGTGTTGTTTTTGTATTTGTAAATATAAAATTCTAAGTTAACAGAAAGAATACAATTATCATCAATTATCTTTAGCTTTAGCTAGAAATATTTTGGAACAAAGTGGCAAGTAGCCCATTTTTTCGTACTCAGAAACACTTTATAACCTCAAACTTACACTAATATAATTTTTTCTGTTAATTGAGCTTCTGTTAATTGAGCTTATGATAAAAACAGTATCATGTGGAAAACAGAGAATCTAGTATTTTATGGTCCTAAAGCAAAGAATAAATAAATTACTGGAGGTTACAACTAGCAAGTGCAATCTTACTAATTACAAATAATATAACCTGTTACTCTTTCTGAAAATTTCTCCTTATTTTCAATATATCGACTTGAAAATCTACTCTGGAGAATTTACAAATGTTCTCAGAAAACAAATGAAAGTTAAGTTACATGTTAACTATTTATAATCTCTCTTCAATACTCTAAAGGAATAACCTAAAATGAGACATTCAATGTTTCTCACTATTAATGAAAACACTGTGGACCTTTCCATAACCACTTACATTCAGGCATTAAAAATAATATTAATAACAAGTCTTTCTCAGGTTATGCCTAACCGAATAACACACTTAAAAAGAATGTAAGTATTCAAACTGCAGATGGAAACTCACAGCGGACTAGAAATAAAAACACAGCAAACCTTGAACAGTGATACCTCACTTGTAGGCCATGTAGGGATCGTTAAGAATGTCAAGTTTATAAAAGTATTACCTACTGCTCGTCTGAAAGCAGCATATAACACAATTGTATGTCACTGTTGGAGTCAAGGCCACCATTGGGAATGGTAACCGCCTGTGTCCTACTGTGACAGCCTGCTGCCTCCCAGGACCATCGAGGCGCCTCGCTATCCCTGGGACATGCTTCTTTGTGCCTGTTGAATAGTCGGTGATTCTTCACTCGGCTCCATCAGAGACATCACCACTCTTCACAGGTGGTTTTTTTAATTTGTCAGATACATAACCAATGAGCTTTCCAGCAAGCCCGGAAAGCAGGTTATCAAGCCTACTATCTGCATTTAAGAAAAACATATATATGTCAAGAGGCTCTAGTTAAGTGAGGCTTATTCATATCCTACAGAATGGAGATATAGACTGAATAGTATTTCTATGAAAAATTTTTCCTTGTATCAAGATTCACAGAAGTGCTCTGGGAGGCCAAGGCCCCTAGAAGTCTGCAAGGCAGGTGAGATGTAACTCTACTTCACCAGAAAAAAGAAAATCTCTCTGAATTATAACCACATTAAAAAAAAACTTATTACTCAGTCAATTCACAGGCTGATGATTTGAACCCTAATATAACTGGGCACACAACGTTTTGGTCTTTCTGGAGGTTATAGAGTACACTTAACACATACTCGGAATACAAGTGCCCAATGGTTTTAACTCTCTAAATATCAGAATAAAAGAAAAAATCAGTTGAAAACAGCAATCTTTTCAAAAACGTCATTAATCAATGAGCTATTAAAGTCATAGTTCTACTGGCCAAACCACTGGTATCTTGACCTGCTTACTCATTATTAAACAGTGGCTTGGAAAAATGTGGAAAGATTCATCATGTTTACTGTGCATCAATGCACCCGACATCTGAAAGATAAGAATACCGGAAGCAGTGAGCCACCCTACTGTTCCCCAGGCTCTCTGCAAACCAGAGAATTCCACGATCTAGCCCTTTCCAAGTCCCAGAATTCTCAGGAATTCTGGATTTAAGGTGTTGATCAATACCAATGATTCTGAAGCTGACAGGTGAAAGTTTAAAAGCTTGTCTCTACCACAGACGTTCCTTTTTCATGTTACCATTTTACACTGCTGGTGAAAACCAGAGCTGACAATGTCAGCGAACCCCCTACTCCTCCACTAGGGGGTGTGTATGTTGTGTATATTGATGTTGGGGTGGATGCTGGGCATGTAAGGAATCTTGCAGGATACAGACAGTGGCTGGCCCACTTAGTACTGAGAAACACTGGGCCAGCATCAGCATAGGATGTTGCTTATAGTTTGTTATCAATATATACAGTATCACGGTATTTTTAAAAATCTTAGAAATACCTTAGAGTATAAATGATTTACTATTAATATTATTGCCTCAAATCTATAGATATATTTATATATCCCTCTGAACTACATCAAATAATCTATCAAAGATTTCTGCAGAACTGATTTACTAAAAATTATAGTCAGTAAGATCTGTAAGTTGACCCAAATTCTTTTGAATTCTACATAATATGTATCATCAATGTCTTTTTTCCACATAATTAAAATCTCTAGGAAATCTCTACATATCTGCTTATAACAGATTCTTATTTAGAAATTCATTTATACTTTGTAGGTGATGAATTTGGAAAGCATATGTTAGGATCACCTTTTTCCCCTAGTAAAAATTAAAGACACCTTATAATTTTATAGTAGTTTGGTTACTGAAATTTATACGAACATTCCTAAAGCTTTACGGCCAAAGCCAAAAAAAAAGAAAAGAAAAAAAGAAAAAGAAAAAGAGAAAGAAAAGGAAAATGCAGAAAGGCAGCGTAGCGATAGCGGGAGCAGCCGCACACAGCATGCAGTAGGGGTGGGAGTCCGCCACGGAGACGTTAGCGTGTTCCGCAACCACAGGCACGAAGGGTAGGGGACAGGGTGGAGGGCGCAGGGTGGGGACACACAGTGCAGTAGTTTCTTACACGTCTGCCTTTGCTAGCTGGAGTACAGGACGGAGAGCGCTTCAACAAAGAAAGGAGAATACGACACGTTACAAATACTCACACGTGCCTCTCGATGGCCATCACTGTTAACAGACAAAGTATATCCACATACACGTAAAGACACAGTTTTTGATAGGCTGAAAGTACGTGTATTTTTGGGAAAAACTGGAGGATAGGACAGTAAAGAAACCGTTGCTCAGACTCGGGCCACGATGACAGTCAAGCTTTCACAGGACCCCGGCAAACAGTGACCCACAAAATAATGCTCCATCAAGTGATGGACAGTTCCTTTTCTGCAAAGGTTAGGAGGAACAATTGGAAACGTGAGAACAAAAAGGATCCGAATAATTCCGACTTACTGCCAGAGAGCATTTAATAGAATACAGTCTTTTAACTACCAAATTCTTCTGGCTTTCAAAGATGAAAAGCTTTTATCATTTAAAAGCTAAATTAGGCCTTCAGAACTACTGATAATGAATTAAAACAAAAAGTTACTTCAACAATACTGTTCAACTTGACGAGACGTTAGGTTCAAGTCAAGAAGGACCTTCAGCTTTCAGACATTAAAGATTAAGTGATTAGGGAAAAGCAGCAGTAACAGTAAGTAGGTAATAACTGTACTGAAATGTCTCCCAAGAGTTGGAACTTGGTGACGTGGGAACAGCAGAGTTTTATAAACGTAAGCTCTATCTGCCTCTGGCAATTCCTTAGATTCTACAGATCCTAACAACTCTTGAGGGTTTGCAAGAGGTGGGGTTCACAGACTGGTGGGGAAGACACCATGCCATCAGCGTGACACACGCTGTGACAGAGGTTAGCAGCAGAGCTCTCCGGGGAGCTGAGTGGCGGGGAGATTTGTAGAGGGGCCGAGAGGAGGGAATTTATAAACTGATCTACAGGGGCTACGGAACTCAGAGAAAACTGGAAGGATAAGACACACCCTTCAGTGTTATCTGTACAACTGTGCCAGACTGGTGTGCAGGAACCTTTATTTCTTTCTGGGAGACTCGGAAGGCGGATGACCTGAATACGGTGTCCCAAAGAGCTACCCGCAAACCAGGATTAGAAGGCCTACACGTTCCTAAGGAAGCTTTTGTGTGTTCGCAGGTCCTTCCTATTGCTTTAAGCAATAAGCACGCTGCCTGCCTAGCACACACCCGTCTTCCTCAGCTCCTCTTACTCTGCGGGCCATACCTGTCCCTCCATGAGGACCTGCTCAGCCCTCAGTTCGCTCAGAAAGCCTTTCTGCAGCCTTCCAGGCTGGTCAGGTAGCTCTCCTTTACACTCCATGACAGACGGTCTGTACCTCTTATCATCGTGCTTCTCCCAATTGTGTTACAATTACTTATTTACATGTGTGGTTTTGCCATCAGATTCAGATCCTGGAGGATCTGCAATATGCTTAACATAAAGCCTGTAAATTTAAAAATCCTTCATAAATACTGAACGAATCCTTCTGACATTCTGCAATACTTTGTACCTACTTATTTCTTATGGCATTTGTCACTTTCTACTCGGTGCAGTCTAATATGGATTTGTTTTCTAACAGCAAGTGAAGCATTTCTAGGCCTACTTCTACATTGGATTTATCTTAGCAGCAACCACTGTGCAAACTAGAAAGTGTAGAAAGTGCTGAGATATTTAAAGCAGAGAAATCTTTACTTTTTGGGTATCCCTACACTTCTAGACCAGAGTTGGGAGTGTGCTGAAACCATGAAGAGAGGCAGGAGTAGCTCAGAGTAACTATATTGCCACTATGCTAAAAACAAGTCAACATGTCTCTCAAAACCAGTCCTGCAGATGAAGGACAACACAGTGGATAAAGCTATTAATGGTATTAAATTACCACAGGAATAATGTTCTTCCTAAAGAGTCTACCTGGAAGTCAGACAGCGATATTTATATTTTCAATAGAGAAGGGGAAATTAGACTATTTCCTGATAATACTATTTGAGGAATACACACTGCACACACTTTCTCTTATACATACTCTCACAAGCACAGTTTTCTCATAACAGTGAAACTGGTCTCCCAGCATATGCTAGAAAGCAGTATGTTGTCTTTGTATACCATTAAAAACTGTGGATTTTATATCTGGTATAAAACTGCCACTAAAAATTTCTGGTTGATTATGGAAGTAAGCACATAGGCAGAAACCAAAAGAAGTAATTTATCTTAAATAATCTGGCAAATAGATTTTAAGATTCAGTTAATGAATTCCAAAGGTCTTTTTTTTTATTTTTTAAAAGGTTTTATTTATTTGAGAGAGAGAGAGAGAGCGAGCGAGCACAGGCAGACAGAGTGGCAGGCAGAGGCAGAGGGAGAAGCAGGCTCCCTGCCAAGCAAGGAGCCCGATGTGGGACTCGATCCCAGGACACTGGGATCATGACCTGAGCCGAAGGCAGCTGCTTAACCAACTGAGACACCCAGGCGTCCCTCCAAAGGTCTTTTAAAGTAAGATACTGAAGAGTAAAAGACTAGGTAGTCATGGTTCTTTCTCTCTAGATTGTCTAAATATGTTAGGATATATAATATACAATAAAAAACATCATATATATAAAATAATATATAATGCTGCCTAAATTAAGGAAGGACTGCATATTATAATCGTTTGAAACGGAAGAGTTTCAGTTTGGGTTGTATTTAATATGTGGATGGAAGATTTTTTTAAAAAAAGAAGTGAAAGAGAAAATATCACGGGGTGCCTGGGTGGTTCAGTTGGTTAAGTGTATGGCTTCAGCTCAGGTCATGATCCCAAGGTGCTGGGATCAAGCACCTCACTGGGCTCCCTGGTCTGAGGGAGCCTGCTTCTCCTCCTCCCTCTGCCTGCTGCTCCCCTTCCTTGTATGTTTTGTCAAATAAGTAAATAAAATCTTAAAAAAAAAAAAGAAGAAAGAGGAAATATCAGGAATGCCCTAATTTCTCAGATGGATCTAGGCCTGGTCTGGGTCACAGGATTAAAAGTTCTTCATAATATATATTTTAAAATTCTATCTTCCATTGATTCTCCTGTATAATCAACTTTCCTCAGATACAGCTACACAATGCTGTCAAACCTCACATTTCTGTGATGGGCTATGATAGATTATGAAAGGTGCCAAGAGATGAGAGAAGGAAGCTAGAAGCCAGGACTGAAATTAAGTATTTTAGGACATCTTGGCAAGATTTTATTATGAAGCCAAACAAGGAGTAGAACTTGGCCTGCCAATATTCTCAGATACTTGCTTCTTGTCATATGCCAGGATATAAGAGAACAGTGTTAGGAGGACCAGACAGTTGGGACTACTGGGACTAACTCTATTCCTTGATGTCTGACCTTTTCATTCTACACTTTTAATTCCTTGGTTTACTCTCTCCTCAGTACACCAGGGTAAGATGGCCTCCGGAAAGCAAGGCGGCATACTCTCATTTGCCAGGTGAGAGGACAATTCCCATTTTTTGTGAATTTGGCCCACATGAGCAGAGTGTAGAATTATAATTTAAATAAAACTCAAAACTTACCTGGCATAGATTTAATAAATGACAGTATGTTTACCAAATATAAAGAACAAGTAGTTCATTTATAGGACTATAATTAGTATGACCTTTAATACAGTCAAGCCAAGTATTTTGGGGGCTCAACCAAAAAGGAGAAAATGAACAGAACAGGATGGAAAGTTTGCAAGCCGGTCTGATCATCCTTGGACTTCTGGCCACTGTGATGCAGGGAACAGATGGGGAAGAGTCTAAGCTGCTGAGCTCCGCCTGCCCCTCACTCTGTTTGGGGGTGGCTTAATATGGAGCCACCCCTCCCAGGCAGCCTAGGACTGGGTGTATGGGGCTTCAAGAAAAGACAAGGTCAAGAGGAAATTATTTCCACACCAGAAGGACCCTGAAGTCCATTTCATTGCCGTCACTGGTGTCTAACCGCACATGGGAATGCCCGATCCAAGAGACAGAGTGGTCAGAGTGACGTCAGTTTACCATGAACTAAAACCCCCTCTTATCTGCCCTAAACAATGTCATCCATAACCCTGTTGCGAACCCTTCTCTATTCCTCCAAAGACAGAATCCTAAAGCTTTACTAATGGGGGAGTAAATAATCCACTACTGGGAGAATGCTGTGGTCAACAACAGTTACAACCACTGGACTGAATATTTCCTGTGGCTCTTTTCTCTGTCAGAAGCCTATGACTCTACATGGGGAAAAGCCCAGCTACCCGAGTTGTCCTGAATTATAGAAGCAAGGTGCTGAGACTATCTTCTGCTTCACCTGAGTTGATTGGAGGTGGGGGGAAGGACCTGGGTTGCATACATTGCTCTCTCTCCTGTCAAGGCTGCTTTTGCTGGAAACTCGACTCACCAGAAAGCTGTCTAAACCATGTGATTTAACAGGAAAGCCTATGGCTCCAAATGTATTCCCATATTGCTAGAAATTCTGGCATTCAATTGAATTTTGAACTGACAAGCAAAACACATTGAGGGAAAACTGGAGGTGGGAGAGTGATTCTGGGTACTATTTTATATAAAATGAATTATTGTGTTAATAGGCCCATACAAGAGGGTTAAGGAAAAAAGTAAAGCGTCATTTTGGAGGAGGGGACGTGCTGGTGGTATGGCTCTAGAGAATCAGGGGGCAGTATGAGGTCACTAGGCCACAGGGAGCAGATGGGCGAGATCTATGGTGTATGGACACCAAAGAACATTTCATTCCTGCAACCTGGCTGAACTCTGGCTTTATCCCTTACTAAACCTACAAGTTCCTGCTGCAATTCGCAAGTTCTAGGTCTTCAATGTCATCTATTTCTCAGAAATAGAAATTAGAAGGAATGACCAGAGGATGTGTTGTATGCATTAGTTAAGGGTTAAAGTCCACTTACTATGGGGTGGGGGGCAGTCATACTCAACACTCTTAACTAGTTTTGGCACAAAGAACAATCAAGGTTGATTCTATTCCTTGAGCTTCCAAGTGCCTAAGAGAAAGGAAGTAACAGAAGTGTGGTTTCACACTAAGCATCCCGAATACCGAACACAAGCGTGCAGAGGATCAAATACCATTTTTCAAAACATCACTCTGCTCCAGCTTTGAGGATGAAATGAATGATAACTCTGGGAAGAGCAGTCATAACTGTCAACTGAAAACAGAGGTTTATGCCATAAAATACGAAGAATACAAGCATTTTTTTTTTTTTTTTTAACAGGAGTTTACTCTGGCCTTCTCCCTGACACACAAGCCTCATTGTGCAGCGATCTTGTGGCTGGACAAGCGGGGAGTACACTGACTCGGACTGGTGGGGGGTGGAAGGTGAGCAGAAGGCCAAGGAAACATTTAAGCCACACTGGATTCCTGGACAAGAAAGAAAGCTAAAGGCAATGCAGGAATGGAACGGCCTACTACGAATACGGAAACAGTAACCAGTGTTACTGAGGGCTCTACACACCTTGTTTCCTTAAATTCGCAAACAACCTCCGGCACATACCACTCCTACTATTATCCTTGCTCCTCTGATGAGCAAACTGGGGCTCACCTAATGGAAAGGTTAGGGAACTTGCTCCCAAGCATACACCCAGAAAGTGGTCAAGGCAGCATCTGAGTCCCCTTACGCACTTAATCAATAAACTGGAAGAAGAGAACTCAGGAAGCAAATGAAGGAAAAACCAGGCTTTTTAAGAGCTAAAGCCTGATTCATAAAGATTCAGCCTGTATCAACTCAACTCCTCTTCCCTTTATGAGAGGAGTTCCTTTGTGCTGGTCTGAAACCCAAAGCTACATGTGAACTATACTTGGGCTGAGTGCTAGCCGGTGAAGGACAAGAAAACTTTCTTCCAAAGGAAACTGAAGGCAGGAGGCTTCTTCACTATGGCTGGGCGGCGACCAAGAGAGTGGAGACAAGGTGGGGCGCCCGACAGCCCGCATTCCTACAGCCCTTGGGTTGAGCAGAACGAAACTATCTGTCAAAATACATACAACTTCTAGGTTCTACACTCAGAGTTTTTGTGGGAGAAAAGGGAATGTAGAAAAGAGTTTGTTAGAAAAAAAATGGAATGGTTTTCTATCTAGTGGAAGGAAGTTAAAATAATTTATTTGAACTTCCTTCCCATTCTCTCTCAAGTGAAAGATTTTCTATGGACATACTATATTGAATATTTTAGTACAGTGAAACATACAGTAGATTATAACATGAAATACTATTATACCTTAAGACAGTCCTTTTTATTGCACTGTAGAATTAACTAGAACAACTGTCTCAAGAATAATGAAATAGTTTCCATTCAGAATGGAAAGGAGTACACTTGGGTATAATATTTCAAAGACAGAAAAAAAATCACTTAAAATTTTTTTAGAAATCTAGATAAAGAGTTTTCTTAAGTGGACAATTATATGAAATACTTTTCTGAATATAAGAATTATGTTTAACAAAACACAAAAAATCAGACATACAAAAATTTCCCTGGTTGAAAAACTGGTGCTATGTAGAACCCATTTTATTTTCCAGTTTCTAGAAAGGTTATATGTTTGACATGACAAGGACTTTTGTGCCACTTAATGTGGAATAGAGAGAATGCATACATTTGGTATTTCAGTAAACAGAATGAACGATATACATTAGGGACTTCTAAATTATCAAACGGATAGAATTAATTTAGGAGAGAAAATGGTAGTGCAGTCAATTTATAGTGCATGTAGCACATATGTTAACGAAATCATTTCCACATTGTAAGTGAAATTCTGTCGGCATTAAAAACTGATTTGTACTCAGATATTATGTTACAATGAAATCTATTGAAAGATTTAATAAAACATGTCACTTTTTTTCTGATTTTACCACCAGAAGTTTACTTCAAACTGAGAAAAATGGCAAAGTGCCGAAAAGAGGAATGTGAAATAGAAATCACCATGAAATATAAAAATGAGCAATTTATTAAACATGTTTATAGTAACAATACTCAAATAAGCCTTCCAGTCTTCAGAATTGTTGCAAAGAAAGGAAATAAAGATTCTCTGATGGCCAAAGCATTTTTCAAAGTACATTTTTACTTTCTGATATTTAATAAAGATAAACTCTTCATTATATTTCAGGTAAGAAAGAAGCAAATTTTGTCTCACAAATAAATTACCAGGTATGATATTTCTAAAACTGACTGCATTACTAAGCAAAATTCTTCAATTCAATTCACTGATGTCTTTTACTGAAGGATGCATTGGTTTGAAAATCAAAGACTTACGTCATCCAAAAAATCAATCAGTGAAGATGAGGAAGAAGAAAAGGAATCCTATTTAACGAATACAGCAATAAAAAATAGAAAATATGGATGAAGCAATTTAATAAGAACAAATAATAAATCAAAAAATTTGTAAAACAATTGAAAGGCAAATGACATTAATTCAAATAAATAAATGAGAAAAGCAGTCATTGGCATCGTTTGTCAAGAAACTTAGAAACCCATTAATTACTTTTAAAAGCGTGGTTCTTTTTCCCTTTCCCAAAGGAGTGAAATACAATGCATACATTGTCCCCAAAATACAGTAAGATGAAGCGCATGGCAAATCATTAATACTCAAATTAAATGAAGCACTTGAGAAGGGTGACAATTACAAGTGAGCAGCAGAATCTCTTGGCTTCTAGCTGTTCCCACTGGCATGTAACCTCTCTGAGAACAGGACTTAGGGAATTTGGTCACTACCCCAACTTCAGTACCTAGAACAGTGCTCTGCATAGACTTGTGATTATTTGTTTCATGAAGATATAATCACCAATTTGAATTTTCTGAGACAAAAATATACTTTATATCATAAAATTGTTTTTTTTCCCCTTACAGCATTTAAGCCCCAAAGAAGACAGTCATAGAATCACTATTTCATTATTATGGAATATACTGCCCAATATACTCTATGTAATGCTTTTAACAAAAAGTAATCCTATTGTAAACTTCTAAAATAATTGAACTGATTTGGAGCTAGACCCAGCATTGCCCTATTGTGAGCTTTGACCTTTTTCACTTTTTTTTTTTTTTTTAATTGCAGCTCTCTGCTTGGGACAAAAAAGAAAAGTGTCAAAATTATTTCAAATGTTCGGATTTGTTCTGCATTTACTGTTTCTCAGGGGAAGAGATGAAATTTCTTTTAAATGTTATGACTCATATTTAGACCTTTCTTAAATTTTTCTTAAATACAAATGTGATTATAGTTTCCATAAGAATGCAGAACATACTCTTTTCCTAACATGTTTTTGTTTATATAAGATTCTAGGTCCTTTTATGTGGGAGGCAATAACAGTTTCATTGCAAATGAATTTCAAATCACAAAGTGAATTTTAAATGGACCGCAGGGAATACTTGAAAAGCTTAATACTTACTTCAAATTGATCCAGAGCATCGGTAGGCGTATTCAAAAATGCCAAGAAAGAATGCTGTGAGTCTTGGTGCTCTATACCTAGAAGACAGCAGCAACTTTTTTTTAAAACTAGAACAATTTAAACTAATTTTCATGGATAACCTTTCCTGTCTGAATCTATTAAGAGATGTTCACAAGCTACCATATTTTAAAGTTGATCAATACTATTAACTCTACATGTTTAAAAAACTATATTACTGTTTCTTGGAATATCACTTAACAGTTATATCAGTCTCCAGGACATACTTGTTTCCTGACTTGAGGTCTTGAATTTCTTTCTTTTCCCATATAGAATATCATAAGAAACACAGTAAATCCTGGTAGACTTGGGAGAATTTTGAAAACATGGTTATATCTGATTTTTCTCAGCTAATTTATCACCAAACAAGGTTTCTGTTTTGAAACACTCTTAGCAAACATACAGTATGCACTAATATAAATAATCTCTTATAATAACGTAGTGATAAAACAAATGTATTTAGTTATGAAAAAACATTTGTCAAGGCCTCTTTGATTTCAGGTATTGTTTTATTGATAGAATAAATCACTCATACCCTAGGTTTTCTCAGATAAAGTTTTAAAAGTTGATGCCTATTTGCTGGTTATGGTATTAACTTCAAATGCATAATTTCCAAAATAATTCTTAAAATATATATACAATGATAAATACTAACGAGGAAAAAGCAGAAACAACCAAGCACCCACTTTTGTTTCCACATCCTTAGGAAGTGACATCAACTAATTTGTGTGGCTTTCATACTACTCTCTAATAACAAACACCACAGATGCCAGATGAGGCACTATGTTCAGAAGTTCATCCAGTCAATAAATATTTACTGAGAGCCTATTATGTGCCAAAACCTTGTTTAGATACCAGGATATATTAGTAAACATACCAGAAAAAAA
>ML102864.1:54733-71149 GCA_003697995.1 Taxidea taxus jeffersonii
GCATACACATATCCATCAGTGAGTACCAGCGTGGTTAGTGCGAACAGTTCTCCGATCTCCACGTACGCAGATGCTCGGGTAATAAAATACATTCACAACAGAATAAGCCCTGATTGATGCAAAACACATTCTCATACCCTTTTCAGATCTAAGCTCTTCAGTGTCCTTTATCAGTTGTTCGATTTCTGAGAGTAGCTCCAAGTTCTTCTTCTCTGAATCTTTTAGTTTACTTCAGTAAGGGAAAAAAAGGAAAAACGTCATTATTCTTACTGCTGGTTAGTGAGCCGTCCTACAGTACGTAGTCAGAGCTTCCTGGTTTAGTCAGTCCCATCAAGTTAGGGAAGTGCAAGCCACCGCAGGAAAGACAAGTCCTGCTGGTTACCTACTGCTGCACAAGCAAACTTCTACTACAACATAGCCAGACTCATTCATTCACAGACTGTCTCTGGCTGCTTTTGCACAACAGCGCACTTGAGTGGGCAGAGGCAATATGGCCCGCAAAGCTCAAAATATTTAGTATCTGGCCTTTTTAGAAAAAGATGCTGACTCGGAGCTAAATGATTCACTTTGATTTTAAAATGTCATAAAATCAGAGGTTAAATTAAGGATTTTGTTAGACTCTTCCACAGAGAACCATGAAAGTGGACCATTTTTATGAGTACACCTGTAGTTTCCAGTTTTATTCACAGTCTGGTTTAAGAGCGAATGTGCAAACGCCTGTGTCCCAGGCACGGGAAGGCAGCTCACACTCGTTCTAACTACAACACAGAATGACATTCAGCAGCTCTTTGTGCTAGGATCAACTCACATTCTCCAGAAAACATTCTCTTGCATTTTCAATGTCATCCTAGCGCATTTAAGCAAAGCATACTTAATTTATGTCTGGATTATTTGTAACAAGAGTTTATAATTCAGTGGGGTGCCAGGCAGATGACCTTTAATTGGATTCAAAACATTAATAATTACAGTTTAAGAACTAAGGCTTCACACCATTACAAACGGAATTTATGGGACTATATTTCTTTTCACGACTGAATGCCTCTGGAACTCTTCTATTCCAGCACCAAATGGATTTTTCTATTTATATGTTGATTGGTAACATAAACTTTCTGTTTCTCTACATCACCAATATGGACTTATTCTTGAACCATGATATATCCAATCCAATTAAGATTTTCATTTTATCATTTATTTATTCAGAGTAGAAGTTGCTCTACTGTGGTAATGAGGCTTGAAGGAATGGCGTTATCCAGGATTATCTCAAGACTGTGGAGAATATACTTTTTCTTAAGGCATAAATGAATAGGCAGAAATAATTAGAATTTGTTATACTATTATGAAATTTATTATTAAGACAACCTCCTTTGTAAAAGATCTATGGTAGGGGCCAGATTTCCCAGATGACTGTATTTTGTCCTGAATATATGTTGCTTTTTTATACTAATATGATACTCTTGTAAAGGAGAGAATTTTGAATTTAATGGAAGAGAATTTGAGAGTCAACTAAATTTTACCAACAAGGGGAAAAATAAATAATAAAATATTAATTAGCACTATTAATTCCACTTTATGGACAAGTCAGAGGAAAACAAGGTTATATTAAAATCCTGTATCTGCATATAAGGTTTGAAAACATCTATGTTTTCAATGTTTCAAATGTTCATAAATTTTTCTGGTTATTACTTAAAAGAAAAAAGCGATAGGTATGAAATAATAACTTCTCCCCAAATACTTTTTGACCAACTTAGAAATTATTCTAGTAGACTCTATCATTCAACCTTACCATTCTGTGATGATGTTAGCTGCTTTAACTTTATTCAGCTCTTCTTGGATGGCCTGTTTAGCTCTTATTTCCGCATCCAGAGCTGACTGCAACTCCAGTCTAGCTGACATATCCAATTTTGCAAAACGACGCATTTTCCAGGGCATATCCTACCAAATAATATAACTGTTGTTAGCCCCATCCTATTGTTTCCTTAGTGTTTAAATTCATTAATGCAAGTAAATTTAGAAACTGCTTAAAAGCACTACTTTCTCTGATCACAGAACAGAACTGAAATCCGGCTTGTGAAAATATATTATTTTTCTTTAAATTCAGAAATAATGGTAGACCCACACATAAAGGAGTTTATTTTTCATAATTATTATCAATAACGGCTACTATACAAATTAGAGTTAAGCAGTGATATGTTATGACTTCCTAAACTGGCAAAGACTTGGACTAAGTGAATTCTCATGAAAAACCTTCCAGGGAACTAAACCCTAGACAAACTGATAAAAGTGTTCAGATTTATTACAGTGTGTTGAGCCTCCCTACGCACCCTGTATGACAATTCTCCGGGCAAAATGGCAGAACTTACTGTTGCTCGAGCACCCAAGCTGGAATTTCTCAAAGCTTCCAACTCTTCAGTCATTTTAGAAGCTAAGGCCTGGAGATATCCTCGTGCATCCTTTTCATCACTGACCCTGGAATACATACACATATAGGTAAAGGACAGAAGTAACACAAACAGAAAAACCTTAGTGAGAAATAGTGTTTTTAAAGCCTCATACAAGAAATAAGTGAAATGTCTTCTTTCAAAATGTCTACCACAGTACTACTGCCTGACAACAAGGGGGAAGAGGTTTACTAAACTGTTTCCATATCTAAGAATTAAAGCTGGCCATGTTTAGGAAAGTTCAAATTACTTATACCTGATAAATTAGTGAAATTTCTCCCTTGAACCAAAGAATACTCTTTTAATCTAACATTAAAAACATACATATATACATGATTTCTAAAGAATATTAAGATTTCTCATTAATTGGGTCCTGCAATTTTATCTTATGAAAACAGAACTCATCATTTTAAAAACTAAAATACCCTATATTTAGAAAGTTTAAAGTAAGATATTCTGCAAAAATCAGGGTTGTACTGCAATAAAGCTCCTCTGTTTTCTCAAATGGTCAATAAAATATCAACCAAAAGGAAAAGATTAAAGCCTACTGAAACTCATAACTATCTTAAGACTATCTTGCTGATGCAACTATTATGATTCTAGATAGAAATATCTTCAATTTATATTCAATGACATACATTCTACATTTCAGAATTTATCAAGAGTAAGTTTGTGTTTTATTACATCTCCTTCAAAACAAGGGCAAGACTAGGATAAGGACTGCCAGCATACGAAAATCTATAAAAGAAGGTCCTAGCCTGAAGAAGAATGAAAACAATTTAGTATATAGAAAGCTATAATTGGCACAAAGGAAAAAAGAGGATCTGAAGTCTGCAGTGCTTAGAAGTGTATTCTAATACACTCTGGGGAACACTATTTGCCTTTGGGAAGGCTGGCTGTTCTCATAAATACAACTGAGGCCACTGAATAGTAATGAGGAAAGTATATTTCAGGTATATCCCTAAGTATCTGATGCATACAGCAGACAAACTGAAATCCTGAACTTGGCTTTAACATCTTTTAGAATTTCAACTCCTGAGGAGCCAAATTCATAAATCTCTATTCATACATCTTAAAGAGGCCCTTTAAAAGGGATTAGGTTCTCTTTTCTCTTAGATGGGAAGGTGTACTGGAGGACAAGCAAAAGAATCTAACAATAAAAGCGATACAATCATTGTAAAAAGTTGCCCAGCCTAGTTTGTTACATATTTTTAGGCTCTATATACATGTATATATTTTTATTGCCTTTTAAAGGAAAATGGTTTTAGAAAATATTGTTTGTGTAGTGGGAGGCAGTTTCCCCTACAATTCCTTAACTTTGGACACCACACATGACTATGACCTTTTGATTTAATCATCTGATCTACAGTATAAAGAATAAGTGGAGATGAAGGAAAATACCTTTTTTAGAGTACCGAGAAAGACACTTAAGAAAACTGTATTATCATTGAAAGGGCCAGGCTAATCGGCCCCAACCAGCATCGCTTTAGTATCCTACCACAGCAATCTTGGCTTATGCATATTCCAGCATGCTTCCTTAATTCCGGAAAGCTTCTTGTACATGCCTGTCATGCTGTTTAGTGTTTCAAATAAAAACCAATCTCTTGTAATTTTGTTTTTATTTGCATGCTGAATACCTTCATATTCCCTGACCCATGTGGTCTCCCCACTAAGTCTCAAGTTTTTATTAAAGCTGTATCTACTTTCTTGGCTACAGAAAATAAATGAAGGAAAGGGTTAAAAAAAAAAAAAAAGACTGGGTCAGTTACAAACTCCTACCAATTAAGTTCGACTGTGGCCCTGGTCTCCTACAATTCCTTTTCGGAATCACTGCTATTTGTCTGTTTCCAACTTTAATCCTTAAAGTCTCACTTCCCACAGCCCAGCACTGTCTTGCCCTTTCTTCTAGGCCACATGGATAAGCTGACTCATGCCCATTTTAACTTTTTTTTTTTTTTTAATTTAAATTGTAGAAGCAAGTAAGTCCCTCACCTTTTCTTTGGCCAAGTCATTTAAGTGTATTCCTCATCCCACAAATATACAAATAATTACCTTCTCTGAAAACAGCTTATGTTTTCAATTTCTTCATTACCATTGACTACTGTAAACAGACGTTTTCTAATCCAGAAAGGTTCCTGTTCCAGTCCCTCTCCCTGACATTGTGATACAACTCCTATCCAATGACTCTAGTATTTAATCCCTCACTTACTTGTACATACTCTCTCAGATCTGATTTCTACCTCAACTAGTTTGCTGAAACCAGTTTATTCAAATAACTACTCAACGATAAAAGGCCAATTTCAATCTATTTTGTTCTTCTGCCATAGCTAATCCTTTCCTCCCATGCTCTTCCAAGTAATTAATGCAGAAATAGTTATTAATACCATTATGTGAGGCATACTTGGGAGACAGAGAATATCTATAAGATATAGTCCTTAAAATGTCAGGGAGGTAGGACACACACAACAGGGTGACTAAGAATGTGACTGAGTCAAACAGACCCTGGTTCAAATCCTAGCTCACTGCTCACCAGCTGCGGGACTTGGGTTAAATCATTTACCCCCTTCTAGCTTTCTACTATCTTACCTACAAAGTGGACATAATGATCCTACCTCTTAAGACTGCTGTAATAACTGAATGAGAATCCTGTATGAGTGAGTTTTCAGCCCAATGCCTAGAACATACTATGTTGTAATCAGTACAAGCTATGATTATCCATAAATGAAGACTAATGAATGAGGAATAGTTCAAATAATGTGAGGGAATTTAAATAAAGGGAAATAAAAGTGTTATTATTGAGACCTGACCCTTTGCTGATTATGAATACACCCTCCTGGCTGCCCTCTACCTTCTATATGCTGCCCTCACCATATTATTTTTCTGTCTTTCCTCTGTAAAGAGTTCTCAGCAACTTCAATGGCTTTATTGACTAGGGATTAAATCCCAAAATTTATATGCTTTACCCACAACCTTTCTGTAATTTCTTCGAAAGCACATTTCCATATCGAGGTGTCTAAGGACAAGCCCAGACTCACCAACAAGCAAAATAACACAAACAAAATTGATTTTATCTTCTCCAAAGTTGGCTCCTTCTCTGACTTTCCTACTTCAGTAATATCATCATTTTCTTAATCTAACTCAGTATTTCAGAAATATGAATTCTTCCTCATCTCCTGAGCTTCCTTCATAATTAAATCCTATAAATTCTTCTCCCACAAAGTCTTTTCTCTTTATTCAGTTTTCCCCAAATTTCCCTCCATTTCACCCTGAACACCACTGTAAAGAGTTGTCTTCCTAATGCATCATCTAATCAATGCCAGTATCCTTTACAAAAACCCTCTCCTTCTTATAAATAAAGTTCAAATTCTTACCCATTATTCATGATAACTATAGAGTAGTAACTTTACTCGTCATCATATTTTCTACTGTTTTATATGAAAACACCAAAACAGTCAACATACATATAGGACCCATTATTAACCTTAGGGTTTTCAGAAAATGCATTACAGGTTCAAATGATTATCCCCAACTTTCTCAAGCACCCAGTCTGAGGTAACTCTCCTCCATGCTCCCATAGGAAAATCAGTACTGTGTAATACATAGGGTAACTTACATTTGAGTCTTAAAACTAATCTCTATTTCTGGTCACATTAGTTTTTAAACTTTTCAGTGGTATGTTATAAGCTGCTTGAAGGCAGAGTACTGTATTTTATAGGATATCCTACATTCTATTATGCCGAAAAGTGCATTAGATGTGAGGAGATGCATTTTAAAAATCACTTTGACCTTTCTTTGTCATTATCATTTCAAAGAAAAAGGGAAGTATTCTGATAGTCAATGGTGAGAAGAAAGGCCTCTGGTCTAACACAGTGAGGCACAACAAGATCTCCCATCCCTAAAAGGTATTGTCTTATATGAAAGGGATATTTCATAGGAAAAGGCAGAGGGGGCTGAGTAGCACCACCATTAGAAATACATCCAAGTAAGATCTTATTTACAATAGTATTTGTTCCAAAACTGTTACTTTGTCCAAAGGGAACATCTAAAATACTATATCGCAAGTTCCCAAAACCTTGTCTTGGCATTATTTCATTTTTTAAAGTTTTAACTTGAATTCCAGTTTGTAGACATACAGTGTGATACTAGTTTTGGGTATACAACATAGTGACTCAACAATTCCAGATGACACCTGGTGCTCATCCCGGCAAGTGCACTCCATAGTCCCCATCACCTATAGTTTCACCCATCCGCACTCACCTTCCCTCTGGTAACCATCAGTGTGTTCTCTATAGGTAAGAGTCTGTTTCTTGGTTTGTCTTTTTTCTCTTTGCTTGTTTTGTTTCTTAAGTTCCACATAAGAGTGAAATCATATGGTATTGGTCTTTCTCTTATTGACTTATTTGACTTAACAAATTATACTCTGGCTCCATCCATACTGTTGCAAATGGCAAGATTTCATTCTATTTTATGGCTGTGTAACAATATTCTGCTATAGATGTGTGTGTGTGTGTGTGTGTGTTTAACCACTCATCAATCAACAGATACTTAGGCTGTTTCCAAAATTTGGCTATTGTGGATAATGCTGCTATAAACATAGGGGTGCATATATCCCTTTGAATTAGTATTTGTATACTCTTTAGGTAAATACCTAGTTGCATGGTTGGTGAATCACAGGGTAGTTTTATTTTTAACTTTCGGGGGAATCTCAATACTCTTTTCTACAGTCACTGCACCAGTTTGCATGGTGGAAATCACCAACAGAGAATGAGGGTTCCTTTTTACCACATCCTTGCCAAGACTGTTGTTTCCTGTGTTGATGATTTTAGCCAGTCTGACAGATGTGAGGTATCTCATTATAGTTTTGTTTTGTATCTCCTTGATGATCAGTGATGTTGAGCATCTTTTCATGTCTGTTAGCCATCTGGATGTCTTCTTTGGAAAAATGTCTATTCACATCTTCTGTTTTATAAGCTCTTTATATATTTTGGATACTGGCCCCTTACTGAATATGTCATTTGCAAATATCTTCTCCCACTGTGTACATTGCCTTTTATTTTTGTTCACTGTTTCCTTCACTGTACAGAAGAAGCTTTCTATCTTGGTGTACTTTCAATAGTTTATTTTTGCTTTTGTTTCCCTTATATCAGGAGACATATCTAGAAAGAAGTTACTATGGCTGATGTCAAAGAAGTCACTGCCTGTGTTCTCCTCTAGGATTTCAATGGTTTCCTGTCTCACACTTAGGTCTTCAATTCATTTTGCATTTATTTTTGTGTATGGTGTAAGAAAGTGGTCTAGTTTCACTCTTCTGCATGTTGCTGCCCAGTTTTCCCCACACCATTTTTTTTAAGAGACATTCTTTTTTTCCATTGGATATTCTTTTCTACTTTATCAAACATTAATTTACCACATAGTTGTGGGTTCATTTCTGAGTTTTCTATACTGTTCTATTGTGACTATATTTGTGCCAATACTACACTGTCTTGATCACCACAGTTTTGTAATATAATGTGAAGTCTGGAATTGTGATGCCTCAACTTTTTGTCTGTCTTCTTCAATTGCTTTGGCTATTCAAGGGCTTTTATAGTTCCATATACATTTTATGATTTTTTGTTCTGGCTCTGTGAAAAATGCTATTGTTATTTTGATAGGGATTGTGTTAAATATGTAGATTGCTCTGGGTAGTAAAGAAATTTTAGCAGTATTTGTTCATCGAACCCATGAGCATGAAATGTCTTTCCATTTCTTTTTGTCATATGCAATTTCTTTCATCAATGTTTTATAGTTTTCATAGTACATGTCTGTGAAAGACTCTTTGGTTAGGTTTATTCCTTGGTATTTTATTATTTTTGGTACCACTGTAAATGAGACTTATTCCTTAATTTCTCTTTCTGCTGCCTCATTTTTGGTGTATAGAAATGCAACAGATTTCTGCATATTGACTGTGTAACCTGGGACCAGCAGGTTTTTGGTGGAGTTCTCTGGGTTTTCTCTGTAAAGTATCATGTCACCTGCAAACAGTAATTAAAAGTATTGTTACTACTCTGCATATTTGGATGCCTTTTACCTCTTTTTGTTGTCTGACTGCTATGGATAACAATTCTACTATGTTGAACAAGAGTAGTGAGAGTGGACATTCCTGTCTTGTTCCTGACTGTAGAGGAAAAGCTCTGAGTTTTTCCCCATTTAGATTGATATTAGCTATGGGTTTTCATATTTGGCCTTTATTATGTTGAGGTATGTTCCCTCTAAACCTATTTTGTTGAGTGTTTTTATCATGAATGTATGTTGTACTTTGTCAAATTATTTTTCTGCATCTACTGAAATAATCATATGGATCTTGTCCTTTCTTTTATTAATATGATGAATCATGTTGATGGATTTGAGAATACTGAACCAACCCTGGAAGCCAGGACTAAATCCCACTTGACTGTGGTAAACGATTTTTTAGATGTATTATTGGATTCAGTTTGCTAGTATTTTGTCAACAATTTTGCATCCATGTTCATCTGAGACACTGGTCCATAGTTCTCTTTTTCTGTTATATCTTTATGTTAAGGTTTTGGAATCAAAGTAATGCTGGCCTCATAGAATGAATTTGGAAGTTTTTCTTCCTTTTCTATTTTATGGAATATTTTGAGAAGAATGGGTATTAGTATTAACTCTTCTTTAAATGTTTGGCAGAATTTGCCCATGAAGACATCTGGTCCTGGACTTTAGTTTGCTGGCAGTTTTTTTCATTACAGATTTGAATCTTTGCTGGTTATCAGTCTGTGCAAATTTTCTATTTTTTCTTGTTTCAGTTTTGGTAATTTTCTGTTTCTAGGAATTTATCCATTTCCTCTAGGTTGTCCAATTTGTTAGCATATAGTTTTTCATAATATTGTCTTATAATTGTATTTCTGTGGTGCTGGTTGTTATTTTTCCTCTCTTGCTCATGACTTCATTTATTTGGGTCCATTCTCTTTTCTTTTTGATAAGTCTGGCTAGAGGTTTGTCTATTTTATTTTTTTTTTTTTGAGGTTTGTCTATTTTAGTAAGTTCTCCTGGTTTCACTGATTTTAGTAAGTTTTTCTGTTTTCACTGACCTATTCTATTGTTTTTAGTTTCTGTATCGTGTATTTCTACTCTAATCTTTGTTTCCTTCCTTCTGTTGGCTCTAGACTTTGTTTTTGTTGTTGTTGTTGTTCTTGTCGTTTTTAGCTCCTTTAGGTGTAAGATTAAGTTGTTTGAGATTTTTCTTGCTTCTTGAGGTAGGCCTGTATTGCTGTAAACTTTCCTATGTGAATTGGTTTGCTGCAACCCAGAGGTTTTAGACTGTTGTGTTTTCATTTGCATTGTTTCAATGCATTTTTAAAATTTCTTCTTCTATTTCCTGGTTGAGTCACTCATTGTTTAGCAGCATGTTATTTAACCTCCATGTATTTGTGGGCTTTGCAGATTTTTCCTTGTAGCTGACTTCTAGTTTCATAGCATTGTGGTCAGAAAAGGTACATGGTATGACTCTGATCTTCTTGAATTTGTAGAAGCTTGTTTTGTGGCCTAATATATGATCTATACCGGAGAATGTCCCATGTGCACTTGAAAAGAATGTATATTCTGCTGTTTTATGATGGAAGGTCTGAGTATATCTGTTATGTCCCTCTGGTCCAGTGTGTTATTCAAAGACACCATTTGCTTATTGATGTTCTGTTTAGATCATCTGTCCACCGATGTAAGTGGGGTGTTAAAGTCCCTTACTATTATTATATTACTATTGATTAGTTTATGTTTCCTATTGTTTTTTGTATTTGGGCACTCTTATGTCTGGTGCATATTTATTATTGTTATGTGTTCCTGTTGGATTAACCCTTTTATTATGACATAGTACCCTTATTTGTCTGTTACAGTCTTTTGTTTTAAAGTCTACTTTGCCCAACAGAAGTATTGCTACTCTGGCTTCTTTTGACATCCATTTGCATGATAAATGTTTCTCCATCTTCTGCAGGTGTCTTTAGGTCTAAAGTAAGTCTCTTACAGGCAGCATATAGATGGACCTTATTTATTTATCCATTCTGCCACACCATGTCTCTTTATTGGAGCATTTAGTCCATTTATAACCAATGCAGTTATTGATAGATATGTATTTTGCCATCTTGTTATTTGTTTTGTGGTTGTTTCTGAAACTTTTTCTGATCCTTAATTGTCTTTCTCTTTCATGGTTTGCTCATTTTCTCTAGTGATAAATTTGATTTATTTCTCTATTTTTTTCATGTTTATTACTGGTTTTTGATACATGGTTACCATGAGGTTTTATATAACCTCTTCTGCATACAGCAGTCTATATTAAGTTGACAGCAGTTTAAAAGTTTGAATGCATTCTTTTCTCCTCTTCTTCCCTTGTTTTAGGTATATGTTATTATATTTCATATCCTCTTTTGTGAGTTTTTTGACTTGTTTTTTACAAAACTACTCATTTTTTACTGCTTTTGTGCTTCCTATCTTCATATTGTCACTTTTGGTATCTCCTTTCCACTGAAAGTCTCCTTTAATCTTTCTTACAGCATTGGTTTAGTGGTCATGACCTCTTTAGTTGTTGTTTGTCTGGGAAACTCTTTATCTATCCTTCTATTCTGAATGAGAATTTTGCTAGAAAGAGTATCCTTGGTTGCAGATTTTTCCCACTCAGCACTTGAATACATCATTATCACTCCCTTTTGCCTTGCCAAGTTTCTGTTGAAAAATCTCCTGCAAGCCTTATGGGTTTTCCTTTGTATGTTACTGACTTCTTTTTGTCTTGCTGCTTTTAAGATTTTTTCCTTAACAGTTTATTTTGCAAATTCAGTCACAATCTGTCTTGGTGCGGGCCTTCTTTTGTTGATTTTGGTGGGAGTTCTCTCTGCTTCCTGGATTTGCATGTTTGTTTCCTTCCCTAGAATTAGGGAAGTTTTTTGCTATTATTTCTTCAAATAAATTTTCTGCGCCCCCTTCTCACTCTTCTTCTGGGACTCCAAAAGTACAAATGTTATTACATTTGATGGAGTCACCGAGTTCCCTAAGTCTATCTTCATTTTGTGTAATTCTTTCTTTTGTTCAGCTTCACTGATTTGTATTACCTTGACTTCTAGGTCATTAATTCATTCCTCAACTTCTTCCAGCCTACTGTTCATTGTATCAAGTGTGTTTCTAATCTTGTTTATTGCATGCCTCCTCTCTAATTCTTTTTTAAACTTTTATCTCTGTGGTAAGGGTCTCAGTGATGTCCTCCATGGTTTTCTGAAGTCCACTGAGTATCTTTATGATCACTGCTTTAAAGTCTCTATCAGACATATGATTTATATCTATTTTGCTTAGATCTCTGGCCATGGCTTTATCTTGTTCTTTCACTTAGGATAAATTCTTCTGCCTTCTCATTTTTTCTAAGTCTCTGCCTTCTTCTCTGTGTTAGAAAAGTCAGTTATGTCTCCTGCTCCTGAGAGTAATGGCATTATGAAAAAGGGGTCATGTCATGCCCAGGGCCTGATACATTAGGGAATGTCTCCAGTGTGTGTTGCCTGTGCTCTGTTATTGTGTTTGGTTTCTCTGTCCTTCGGGCCAGTTTTCCACAGAGGGTCTCCTTGCCTGCTGTGGGCAGAGTTTGATCCCTGGCCTGAATGTAGTAAGTTTCGCTATGCTTGCTTTGGTCTGCTTGTGAAATGAGACATATCACCACCTCCACTGGAACGGAGGCCCTGTAAAATTGCCTGGTCAGGAGACACAGTGTGGGCAAGGGTTTGTGCTAATCTTTGGGGGAAGGGGACACCGCACTACAGCTAAGGTAAGTGTGACTGAGAAGGGCAGTTCCACCAGAGCACCCGAGGGTGGGACTTGGTAGAACCAAGTTAGGCAGCCAGTACCTTCCCACAGGTGGCGCTGTGTTTACGCTGAGGGGCCAGGGAGGGAAATGGTGCCACCAGCTCCTTTTGTTCTCAGAGAGGTATCTCCATGAATGCTGTCTCTCTGGGCTGCACTCCAAGAAGAACAAATAACTTCCCCGCTATGTGCCCAGGTACTCTTCAGATTGCTGTTTCCACGCCATCAGCCCCTGGGTTGTTTACCTGTCTTCTTTCCAACATCAGTGCAGTACTCTCCAGGTTTTATTTCAGCCAAGCCTGCTGACCTTTAAAACTCCAGTCTTCAATCCTTGCTGGTTCCAAGAACTCATGAAATTTAGCACCTCTCATTTTCAAGACAATGGCTATGGGCAGGTGTTCTCCTGTGCATTCCCCTGTGTGTTCCTCCCTCTTGCCCTTCTCTGTGACTATGGGTACCTCTCCTCTGCAGCAGCCAGGATTTGTTTCTTCCCTAAACCATGCCTCCACACTTCCTACCTTCTTCAATGTGACCTCTTCTTTCTCTTTAAATGGAGTTTGTTTTGTCAGTCTTTGGTCCAGTTTCTGGGGGTTTTAGTATGATTTGATAGTTATCTAGTTGTATTTGTGGGACAAGGTAAGCCTAGGGCCTTTCTACTCCACCACCATCTTCCTGTCTCTGGCATCCCTTCATTTTTTAATATAGCAAAACTGAAAAACTCGAAGAGTCTGAGACTCTTGCCTTATTAAGCAGGGACAGAATGTCTCAGATTAAACATTCAAGTAGGTGAGAACTCTGAGAACAGGGAGTATACCTTTTACTTTTACCTTATTAGGTTTTAATAATTAGTTATCTAATACAGTAGCACATTTTTTTGGTTTTGTTTTTTAGATTTTATTTATTTATTTATTTAGAGTACAAGCAGGAGGGAGGGCAAAGGGAGAGAGAGAATCTCAAGCAGACTCTGTGTTGAGTGTGTGTAGTCTGAGAGCATGCTCAGACTCACGACCCTAAGATCATGACCTGAGCTGAATCCAAGAGTTGGACACTAAACTGACTGAGACACCCAGGCACCCTAATATATTAGCCTATTTCTAAATAACAGCTTTTATGAAAACTGATTTGCCTGCATTCCTGGTTTCTTCTGCACAATTCACTTGAATGTGAAAAGCCTAAAATGAGTGTTTCATGGTATCATGTAAAAACTTTCACCTTAATACTTTCTACTAACCCTTTCCAAAGAATCTACATTTAAAGCTTCTTTACTGGGCTGCCCAGGTGGCTCAGTCATTAAGCATCTGCCTTTGCCTCAGGTCATGATCCCAGGGTCCTGGATCAGCGGGGAGCCTGTTTCTCCCTCTCCCACTCCCCCTGCTTGTGTTCCCTCTCTCACTGTCTCTCTGTCAAATAAATAAATAAAATCTTTAAAAAAATAAAGCTTCTTTACTTTACTAGAAGCACTTCCCATTCCATCTGAACACATCATGCCTATTGCTGGAAAAGGTCAGCAGTCTAGGAACTAGGGCTTTGGCCAGATCATAATTTTCTTCTATGAAGTCTTTTCCAGCAATAGTTTAATTATACATTTGGTTACATAATAATTGAGTTATAAATAGTCATAATTTTTGATATTATAAGCTTGGCTAAAGATTAGAATGAATTTGCTTCAGAAATGTAGACTTGATGACAAGGACATAAATTTAACATTAATGAACCATTAACGGTACTATACTGTTTGGGACACAACCAAATTTCCTCAATTTGGGCATTTTCATTTAGCTATGCACTGTATAATCACATTCATAAGCCAAATATGAGTGAACATAAGAGCTCTGTAGCTCAGTCTATATCAAAATACTTGAGTTATTTGGGTAAGATCACTTAAAAAAGATAGTGTTTATCCACTTCTGATTTAAGATGGAGGGTGTTAGTCTGCAATAAGTAAGAAAATGGAAAAATGCTTAAAGAACCAAAATAAGATTACAAGAAACTAAAATTCCCAAATAATTGGTCTATATCCATAAAGAAACTAGTTTTCATAAAATTAAATATCCATGTGCCAAAAAGAATAAGAAAGTTGAAAAGTAGCTATAAAAATTTAAAAAATGTTTTCCTTAGAAAATAAAGTCCTTGTGTTCAATTTCCTTCATGTTTTATAAAAATATACATTTTATAAATACCAGAAATATTTAATGAAATAACGAATGTGGAAAGTCAGTAAGGTAATTCATTCTACATTGAATTATACAAACTTAAAGAATAGTTAACAAAATGAAACTGTAATCATGTAAGTTTTTATGACATGTGCATCAATCTGTTGTAATTATAAAAGAAGATGACAGCACATCTTCAGGTTCAAAATTTTTTTCTAGGCTGTTTCTTGAAATAATTACAAATATAGCAATTTTGGTCTTAGAAAGGAACCTATAGCTAGTGAACGAGTTTCTTTGGTTCTTTAAGGACCAACCATCTTAAAATAACCTTTTCTTAGAAATAACAGCTTTCAATGAAGCTGTGGAGAGTTGACATGGGATACTTGTTGCAGTTGGGGAAAAGAAGAACATAAGAGAAAATACAGAAGGATGCAGATCAATAATAAATAATAGGCCATTAATAAAATTATGTTCTTCAGGGAAACATTTTTCAATTGGAATTCATGAAAACTTGGCCATATGTCCAAATCACCCACAAAAAACACATTAAAAAAAGTACTCACCACTGAATTATTTCTGTGATTTGGGCTTCCCAATGTGCAACAGATTCTTTCTTGTCTGCTAGGTCTTTTACCTCTTCTTCTAACTGCTGGTTGCGCATACTTAAGTTCTCATACAAAGTAGTGAGCTGAAAGACAGTTTTAAGACACTTAAAGATACATGTGACTTTCAGGAACAGGAATGCAAGGTGCTCAGATGCCGCCTGTTAAATCTGATTACTTCCCATATTCCACTAAAAAATGCTTGCCTTCCTGATTTCTTATTATATACCCTTCTGGTCACTGAATTTAGAAACAGCAAATAGGGACGCCTGGGTGGCTCAGTTGGTTAAGCAGCTGCCTTCAGCTCAGGTCATGATCCCAGCGTCCTGGGATCGAGTCCCACATCGGGCTCCTTGCTCAGCAGTGAGCCTGCTTCTCCCTCTGCCTCTGCCTGCCACTCTGTCTGCCTGTGCTTGCTCTCTCTCTCTCTCTCTAACAAATAAATAAAATCTTAAAAAAAAAAAAAGAAAGAAACAGCAAATATTCTGAATTCTCCTCTGCCTTTGCTTTCCCCTTACTCCCTATACTGAATTCTTGTATTTGTGAACTTTCTCCAGTTGCCTGAAAACTCCCCAGGTTCCACCTGTAACAACATCTCTCGTTTTTTGTTTTTTTCTTGGTCTGTAAATGTCTCCATGTTATCCTCTTTTTAAAATAAAATCTTATAGAATTTCAAGTATATACAAAAATGGACAGTATAAGTTAGTTCACATGAGCCCATGGCCAACTTCAACAATTATCACCTCAATGCCAGTCATTTCATTTGCATCCTGTCTTCTTACCCCTTCCTCCTGAATTACTCTGAAGTGAATACCAGACATCTATAATTTCACCCATATATATTTCTGTATATATCTCTTGCAAATAAGGCTCTCTCTTTCAAAAGATAGCAATATAATCATACTTTAAAAATTTAATGAGTTTCCTTATATCATCACATAGGTAGTAATTGTTCAAATTTCTAGTTATCTCAAAATATCAAAAAGCTTAACAGTTTATCATATTGAATCATGATACCAACAAGTAACCACAGCTTAATGGTTCCTGTATCTTGTAAGTCTCTTTTATTTATAGACTCTCGGGGTCCATTTGGGCCCCTATACTAGAATACCAGAGATGGTCTTCTGGAATGCTCCAAAACCAACCAGAGATTGGGTAGTTTACATATGAAACATTTATTTCTCACAGTCTGGGGACCAGGTGAGCCCAAGATCAAGGTGCCAGTAGATTCAGTGTCTGGTGAGGTCTGCTCTTGGTTCACAGATGGCGGTCTTTTGGCTGCGCCCTCAGGGGGTGGACGGCTTGAGGGGCTCTCCAGGGTTACTTTCATAAGTACGATAATCCCACCATGAGCGCTCCACCCACTACCTAATCACCTCCCAAAGGCAACAC